>PVJS01010679.1:0-47470 GCA_004027185.1 Glis glis | reverse complement strand
TAGAGTCAACTCCAGATGGATCAAAGACCTAGAAATCAGACCAGAGACCTTGCAGCTACTCGAAGAGGGCATAGGCCCAACACTTCAACACATAGGCACAGGTAAAGACTTCCTCAACAAGACCCCAAAGGCACAGGAAACTAAAATGAGGATAAATACATGGGATTGCATTAAACTAAAGAGTTTTTGTGCAGCAAAGGAAACAATCAAGAACCTCAACAGAGAGCCAACAGAATGGGAGAAGATTTTTGCCAGCTACCCCTCTGATAGAGGACTCATATCTAGAATATACAGAGAACTTAAAAAAATCACCACTAAAAAACAAATAACCCTATCAAAAAAATGGGCAAGTGAACTGAATAGACACTTCACAGAAGAATACAAATGCCCCATAAATGTATGAAAAAATGTTCAACATCATTAGCAATCAGAGAGATGCAAATCAAAACTACCCTGAGATTTCACCTAACCCCAATTAGAATGGCAATCGTTAAAAACACAAACAACAACAAATGCTGGCAAGGATGTGGAGAAGTAGGAACTCTACTACACTGTTGGTAGAATTGCAAATTAGTGCAACCACTTTGGAAAACAGTGTGGAGGATCCTCAGAAGAATAGGAATAAACCTACCGTATGACCCAGCGATACCACTTCTAGGCATCTACCCCAAAGAACTAAAACCCAATTACCAGACTAATGCATGTGTATCTATGTTTATAGCAGCACAATTCACAATTGCCAAACTTTGGAACCAGCCAAGGTGTCCATCAACAGATGAATGGATCACAAAACTATGGGATATGTACACAATGGAATTTTACGTAGCCACAAAGAAGAACAAAATCACATCATTTGCAGGGAAATGGAGAGAACTAGAGAACATCATGCTAAGCGATATTAGTAAGTCACTAAGAGTAAAAAATCGGATGTTCCCCCTAATCTGTGGGAGCTAGATAGAATGGGACTTAGAAGGGAAGAAGAAGAAATCTTTAGATGGACAAAGAAGGTGACCTAACTGAGGGAGTTGGGAGGGGAGTGGAGGGAAACACACTATAGCACATGATGTACATACACAAACCTATAAGACTCAATCACTATCTGGAACATGAAAGGGAGGGAAGGGGGAGGGAATAGGGTGGGATTGGAGGGAGGGCTAAATGTGCAATGTGTGCATGTATGATGTTCATATCCTGACATATATCAAAATGTATAATTACAATGCACCAATAAATGAACATAAAAAGCTAAAAAAAATGTTCACAAAAATCCCAAGACAGGCATTTATTGCCTCCAATGAGCAACGTGTGCATGTATGATGCTGCTACCCTGATATGTATCAAAATGTATAATTACAATGCACCAATAAACGAATATTAAAAAAATAAATAAATAAAAAGAATCATTGAGAGTGGGGTGTGGTAGTGCACGCCTTTAATCCCAGGTTCACCAGCTTCAGTAATTTAGCAAGGCTCTCAGCAACGTAGTGAGACCCTGTTTCCAAATAAAAAATAAAATTAAATTGGTCTGGGGGTGTAGCTTGGAGGTAGAATGCCCCTGGGTTCAATCCCAGGAAACACACACACACACACACACACACACACAAAATAAATGAAAAGAAAAAAATAAAATGAATCATTGAGGAAAACTCAGAAATATCAGCCTTCCTCCTGCACTCCAGGAAAATATCCAACCTGAAGTGGCCAGGACCCTGTGGTCCAAGCAGCCGTTCTCAAATTTGCAGGAGAATCACTTGCAGGGCTTGTTAAAACACAGATTGCTGCTCCCCGCTGCTTTCCCTACATTTCTGACCAACAGCCTGACAGGGGCCCCGAGGATTTGCACTGAAAACAGATGAAGTTTCCCAGGTGATGCTCATCTGGTTGGCATGGGAACCACATTTGGAGAGCCCTGCTCCAGAGAAATTTGACCAGGGAAGAAGGACACTTAAAATCATAACACCATTAGTTTTTCCTGATGTTTATAAACTAGAGAGGGGGGGCAGATGTGAATGTAAGAGTTTATACCTTTTGCAGTAAAATATTTATTTCTGCAAATTGTAAAGAACCTCTTATCCTTCAGTTTTCAGGATAATTTCAAACAAGGGAAGTGCTAAGATAGACGTTTCTAAATGGGGAGTTTTGAACAACAGCTCCTCATTAGAATAAAATATTTCTAAAGAATTGATCACTTTTGTGTGTTGAAGATAGTAGAATTGGGAGATGGGGGAGGGAGATATTACAAAATCTCATCTATCAAAATTTTAAGAGTGCTTATGCCCTTTATTCAGTAATTCTAATTAGAGAACTTTATCTCATGGAAATAATCAGAGATACTTGCAAAGATTAATGTTTAAAGATGCTTACTGCAGCATTTTTTCATAGCCCCAAACTATAAAAACTAAATACTTAAAATATGAGTTTGGTTAAACATGTCATGATTCAGCCATAGGAAGAAATAAGTTTCAGCCATTAAAATTTGTTCCTCCAAGAATACTGGAAAATAAAATACATAGGCTTATCATATTATGAAGCAAAAAAGTAGATTACCAAGTAGCCTGTAAAGTATCAAATACACTTAGAAATACTGGAGGCAACTTTGAGTAATTAAGAAGTTTTCCCCTATTTTCCAATTTTTTAAATATATTTTGAAGTTCCCTCAATGGATTTGCATTATATTTTTAAATAGAAAAATATTTCAATAAATGGCTTGAGTATTTATAAATAATCCATATAGCAATGAATTTGAATTTTTTGGAGACAGAAGTACAAAAATGGAGAGGTATGTCATAGTATATATAGTTCTTGAATGATAACTACAGGCTATGGATAATAATTCTTACATTATAATAATAACACATTATATAGTACAACAATATCTTATATTGCAGCACTATAGTGTGTCTATGTATGTATATATATATAAAATACTCTAATATACTATGACTCTGTTAATTTTACAGAGAAGATGACATAGACTTAGGGAATCAAAGTAACTTGATACTAAGGGGTAGAAGTGATTTTGAACCCAGGCATATCTGACTTGAATAAACTGGTTCTCACTCTCTATCCAGTAGTACTGTAGAAACCTCCGAAAAATATAATAATAAAAATATGAGAAAGTTAAGTTACAGCCCTAGATAGGGTCAACTTATCTGTAGGTTGTAAATTTGGTTGTAAACCCTGACCTGGCCCTCACCTGGGTCTGCTGTGCCTATCAGTGATCATTAGCATTCCTAAAGTAATTGCTTTGCTGCATCCCCATATCTTGCTTGCTTATCCTGAAGAAGACTCCTACAACTGCTTACAGGAGCCATCTGTACCTGTTTTCTTTCCCTTATAAAAACCCCTGCTCCCTGGAGAAGGGCACGGATGAACTCAGAGGTCTGTTTGAGAGCCGGGTCTCCGTCCCGGCTGGTTATTAAAGGTTTCTAATTTGCTTTTAAACTTCTCTCGTCTCTCTGGTTTTTGTGACAACTCGGTTGCGGCACCTTAGTCTTCAACAGTACTAAAGGTAAAGGTATATAAGCCTTTAGTGAAGACTAAGCTTCAGGGATGATCGGTTGATCAGGCTATAAATTCAAGGGGCAAGAAAAATAGTTCTGCTATGTCTTTTGATAACTACCTTTTCACACCATTTCTGTTGGGTAAAATAAAATAGGGCTGGAGGTGTAACTTGGAAGTAGAATACTTAGCAACTTAGTGAGACCCTGTTTCAAAATAAAAATAAATAAAAAAGGTTTTGCTAAGTTGCTGAGGAGCTTGCTAAATTGCTGAGACTGGCCTCGAACCTGTGATCCTCCTGTCTGAGCCTCCCATGTACTGGGGATTACAGGCGTTCACCACCACATGTGGCTCCTTTTGGGTAAATTCTTACTGAAGGATTCTGATCCTAGTACTTGTCCTGGCACTCCTCCCGTAGGGCCCTCCAGTGGCTGCCCCGCCCCTGTAAAACCAAACCGCTTCTCCAGTCCCTTGCCTTGCCCTGGTTCCCTGGTCCTGTTCACACCTCGCTCTTTGCTCCAGAGCCTGCCCCCTGCTGAGTGGCTGGCTTGGCTCTCTTCGTGGCTGTTAGTCAGTTTCCTCTTTCAATCTCCATGCCTTTGGCAAGGCTTAGACTAGATAGCTTCATCAACATATCAGGCATTCTTCCCGTACTTAAAGGCTGAAATCCTAACCTCCTCATGAAACAGGGGACCTGGCATATAGTAGGCATTCATTCTATTCCAAAGGAAGTTGATTCCCTCAAATAGGAGTGATTTCTGCCCTTCAAGACTCTCGCATGTTGCCCAAAACACACACAAAAAGTACGCCCACCAAAACCTTTATAGACGCTCTCATTCTAGATTTTTTTTTCTAGAATGTTTGGCTGAGCCTACACTGATCTAAGAATTGACTTTAGAATTCTTTTTTTAAAAAGTATCTGTTTGCTGGGTAAGGTGACACATGCCTGTAATTCCAGCTACTGGGGCGGCTGAGGCAGGAGGATTGCCAAGTTCAAGAACAGCCTGGACAACTTAGAGAAACCTTGTCTGAAAATAAAATAGAAAGGACTGGAAATATAGCTCAGTGATATTGCTCTTGCCTAGAGTGTATGAGGCCCTGGATGCAATTCCAAGTACTGAAAAAAATATTTATGTTGTTAAACCATGCAAAGAACTAAAGATCCACAACCATTTATCTCAGTTAAGGTCAAGAAGCCTTTATTCAGCCGGCAACTACCACTCCTCACAAAGATCAGAATGGTAGTCCTTTCTTCAAGTCCCCTTCCCCTTTCTATAGTGAGCCCACCAGTTTCAGAAGCTGCATTAGCCAACTACAGGGGTCCCCTCCTTATTTGGAATGAAGATCAAAGACTGCGTTCAAGAAGTTTTTTTTCTTCTGTTTGCAGGTCTCCTCTCCTGGGTGGGACTTTCTTTTCACAGGCTTTTTACTAATCATATTACATTTTGTGTTTAAAAATACCTCTTAATGAGTATGATGGTTTTAAAACACGTCCCCAAATTCTTTAGCACTCTTCCGATTAAGAGGTGGGATTTGTGTTCCTGTCCGCTGAATCTTGCTTCTGTGATTGCTTGTTGAGTAGACATGATGAAAGCAATGGTGTATCTGTTTCTGAGATAGGCCTGAGGAAATGGGCAGCATCTGCTTCCTGCCTCTGGGGATACCCAGTGTTGGAACCTAGCCACCATGTCTTGAGGAAGCCCAAGCAGCAAGAGGCTCAAATGAAAGGAATTGCTCTCGGGCTGAGCTGAGCTCCCAGCAGACAGACAGCCTCAACTTGTCCCACGTGGAAGTGAGCCACTGTACAAGTGTATTCTGCAGGCCCTTGTCTGTTGCTATGTGAAGCAGAGGCAAACCTATATCGAGTCCTGCCCAAACCACAGATTTGTGAGCTAAACAAATTTGTGTTGTTTTTAAGCCACTAGTTTTTGGGGTAGATGGCTGTGCAGCGATACATAACTAGAACAGTAGGCATGCTTGGTTTTGAAAGTAAGGTCTCCTGGACGTAGTGTAATGAATCTGCATTAGCAGGGCTTCATTAGGTGGCTAAATTACTCTACAGAATAAATGGCAGGAAAGGGAGAGGGCTCAGGCAGTAAGCAGAGCCGCCTGAGCACACATGAACTCGACAACCAGTGAGAATTACCTGGTTCCAGAGATGGCATGGAGCCATTTAAGAACAGGTTCAGGAAGTTCAGGTTTGGGTGTTTGTTAATGCAGCTGTCCACCATGTGATGAACCACCTGCTAATATGTCCCATTTACCTAAACCTTCAGCAAAATCCTGCCACACACATAGTCCCTGAGTCTAGAATATTTAGGATTGGGTGGGTGAGCTGCAATGAAGGCTAGTGAGGTAACAATGCAAAGAAAAACAGTGCATACTTGAGGTGGAATGGAGAACAGAGTCAGAGAATTCATTGGAAATCAGAGCTAGAAGCCAGAGGTGACTCAGGAAATATAAGGCCTGAAACTGTACTCAATTTTCTTTCTTGCTCTGTATCCCCCAACCCCTAGATATATGAAAGGAACCCTGGATATCCTTCTTTCTGGAGTTCAAGTCTTGGGGCTTCAAAGTTTATAGTGCCCTCAATGGACTGGTCATTGATTTAAAGGCTGTGTCACAGCTTTGAGCCTTACTGTGCAGTAGGTCTCCAAACCACATGCCCCGTGGTATATAGTTCCGAGAGGGGTTACCCACCATGACCTTCCTGGGCCTCTATGTGGCCCTGAGCAACACCTGTCGTCCGTCCAGGTAGCTCTTTGGTGTCAGTGAAGCTTCATGTGCTTTGATAGGTGCTCCTCATGATGCTTATTAATGAGGCATGCTTAGGCCAGACTCTGGTTGGCCAGGTGAAATTCTCTGGGTATGGGGAAAAACCCATACCAGACTTCTTCTGACCTCCAGAAGTGTCACTTTAAGCCACAAAATTTGTGGACCTTTGTTACCATGGCAATAAAAAAATGAATAATACCTGAATTTGAAATAGTAATATTTTAGTTAAATGAAGGACTTAAAAGTAAAAGCCAGAAGAAAAGGAAAATGTCTAAAGTATGTTTTTTAGTTAAAATAAAAACAAATGATGCATGTTTTCTTTGCAGTTACTTTTACTGGAAAAAAAACAAACATCAACAACAACAAAACTTTTTTTCAAAACAGTCAAAATAAAAAAACCAATACACAAGATTGCACAATCGTTAACAAATGCTGTCAATTAAAGGTAAGTAGGCTAGTCTCACAGAATCCTTGCCTAAGTAGTTTTCTCCATATGCAATACACTGTAAGGTAATTCTTGGAGCTGTTGGGCTGGATTCAAAATCCCCTTAGCCAAGCTCACTGCATTCTATCATTAAGTCACATCAAACCTCAGATAGGAACTTTTCCACCAAGATTTCTATGTTAGTTGAAGTTTAAAATTGCACATTCTTTCCATATACCACCAGCTTTATTCATAGTCAGGGGTATAATTCAATCTTATCCAATGTCTTTCCTTAAATATCATACAAAGTACTCTTCTTTATTCATACGTAACTTCTACAATCTTCACATTCTTTTCAACCACCACTGTCTTTACAATATAGTTATATAATTTATATGTAAATACAGAAATGCACATCTTCAAAGGGGGGAGGTTGAGAAAAAGAATGGGTCTCCTGCTAGAAAATGGATAAAAGTGTGGTAGGTAATTCAGGAAACCCTTGGGAGGGACTTTATGCTATCAACACTAGCTTGTAAAAAGCAATTCAGAAACTTAAAAAAAAATTAAAACTATGTCTGTGTATGTGTGTGTGTGTGTGTTTATTCTGCACCATTATGAATTAAAATGTACTCTAGCTGCGCCACAAAACACTGAATGTTAACAGCTTATAAATGGTGCTGTGAACATTCATTTTTCTTCTGAGACAGGAGACACACAAAGAAGCCCAATTTTCAGAATCCTCCCCTGGGCCTTGTGCTCACACCCGCCACAGATGGACACGTTTTGTTTCCAGAGGACCACAGTCTGCAATTCTGATCAGATGCGAGCTCAAGGCACCATTTAGCAAATGCTACATGCTTCATTAATGATTTTATGCACCAATGAGGTCTACTCAGGACCCAGAAGTTAAAGAATATATAAGCATCTCTTGAAAATATATCTTATCTATGTATATATCTCCTTAGAAATTATGTAAAAGCCTAACATAGTTTATGGATTTGATTTTTCTAAGCAGTTTTTTTCAAACGAACTTACACTTAATTTTTCCCCTCAACAGTACTGATAAAACACAGGGCACCTTTTCCTTTCAAGTATTTGGGTAAAATAACATACCCTGAGAATTTGGGGTGCAAACCTACACCTTGTAAACTGTAGAATGAACTCCTCAAGCACCACATAGGAAAATGTATACCATGATAGTTTTAAATACAAAGACTATTATTGAATGTGTTTTCCCATGCACATATACATACTTATCATGAGGTTATAGTCAATCTACTTAGGAATCAATACTGTCCTGCAGTCCAAAGTATTACTTCAGGTAGCATGAGCATTCAGTTTGTAGCAAACACAGACTTTCATTTCTATGAAGGATGAAAACAATCAAAATACATTAAAACTGTTGAAGAGGCAAGGATGACAAAGTCAAATCTGAAATTAAGAAAAAGGGGTTTCTATCACTAGATATTTCCTAGTGATATAAGGACACATTTGAAGTGCAAGTTAATATTTGAAATTTATGGTGAAGTTGTTTAAGTATAATTTTTTAGCTTCTTTATTCAGTGATAGACATATAGACAGCCTATATGTTAAGTCATCACCTGCATATCTGGGCTTCAGTTAATCCTGAGGGCAATTTCAGTGAGTGTTTTCAAGAAAATACATTCTGGTGAAACAAATTTTCACATGGGTTACACATATGTTCAGTTTTCCAGAAATAATTCAAATGGGGCCCATTTCTTCATGACCTTTTTACCAATGGGGAAAACAAAGAGAAGGGTCAAGATAGAATTCTATACACAGTACCCTGTGATTCTTCTGGAAAACTGAGGCACACCTGTAAGCCTGAGACGAAATCACAAAAGTCAGACTCCACAATTCTGATTAAATCCCAGCTCAAGGCTCTCTCTAGGAAATGCTTTATGAGTGGTTCTATGTACATAAAACATAAAAGGGTAGTTCAGTAGTTCAAGGGACATTGTTGAGGTGACAATTTTATGTTCTCATAGATTCTTGTTTTGTTCCAATTTGGTTGAAAAAGGAAGGCCATAACCACTTCATTCAAATGTCCACACATCCTCAAGAAATGACAAAAAGAGGAAGATGAGGATTGCAGGCCACCTCTTGCCTATGAAAATGTTCTTTACCTGTCACTGGAGGTAGTTAAGTGTCCTAGCAGCTGTTTGGTTTAATGAAATACAGAGCCATAAAGTTATCAATAGGTGAAATGAGATTCATAAAACATCATTTTAAAATTACATTTTTAGCCACCTGGACATTTACTACATCCTTGCAACTTCCCAAAGGATTCAGCCTCTTGGGTAGAACCAAGAAATGAAAAGTTCTTTCTTTCCCAGTTTCTATCCTAGTTTACTGTGAGAATTTAAGGCTCAGATCTGCTGGTGATAAATGTTGTTAAATAGCTTATGGGCTCCTAAACCCTCAGCTGTACCACATCTTCTAGGGATAGAAGGGTCCCTCTTTTTGAGGAGATGGTAAGCAGAGACTGCTCAGCATGGCCACTGGACTTTCTTGAAAGCCACCTGGGTTTCAAACCAGTCTTACCAGTTTGGGTACCATCCAGCCACACCCTATGTAAGTTTCATGACAAGTACCTGAGATTTTTATGGTGCTGCTCTAAGTGTTATAGGACTGAGATCTTCAAAATGGATTCTACTTTCTTGTTTCAATAGGAAGTGACTTTATACCCAGCCAATCTCTCTCAAAAGTGAGAAAGCACTAATTCTGTAAGATTGTTCCCCAGTGGTGAACATTAAGTAAGTTCTGGTGCAAATCTATCCATGTACCTGGGTAAGAAGACTTCTATAAGCCGGGCGTGGTGGCGCACGCTTGTAATCCCAGTACTTTGGGAGGCAGAGACTGGAGGATCCAGGTTTGCGGCCAGCCTCAGCTCGCACATGCTCGCGCAGGTGTGCGCATGAGCGTTCTCTCTCTCTCTCTCTCCCTCCCTGTCTCTTTCTCTCCCTGTCTCTCTCTTTCTCTCTCTACTTAGTGAGGCCCTCCGCAACTTTGTGAGACCCAGTTTCAAAATAAAGTATAAAAAATAGGGCCGGGGGCGTAGCACGGAGGTAGAATGCCCCTGCGTTCAATCTCTGGTACCGCTAAAAAAAAAAAAAAAAAAAGAAGACTTCTATAATAAAGAAATGATGTTTTCCTGAAAATGGAACAAGGTTATCTTTTCCATACACAGACTATGCTTCATATTTCATGGAGGTTAAAATTTCATTCATAACTCAGCTGCCCAGTGAGTAATTGAACTGTGCACAGAGCTGACTATTCCTGTCTCAAATCTTTCTCCCAAGAGAATGTGTTTTTTAGAGTGAGATCCCTTTAAGGAAAGCCCGGAAAGTGAAATTGAGGATTTTTTTTAACAGTCTAGATGGGAAGCATAATTATAAAGTAATAAGATTATATAAATCCACACAAAACCCAGTCTCCCAAATAGCATAAAATTCTGTGGCTTCAAGAAAGCAATGTAAGCAGAAACCAAACATTGCTGATCATCAAAATCAAAATTATGCTTTTAAAAAAATTACCGGAACCCAGGCGTGGTGGCGCATGCCTAAAATCTCAGTACTTGGGAGGCTGAGCCAGGAGGATTGCAGGTTCATGGCCACCCTCAGCAACCTAGAAAGGCCCTCCACAACTTAGTGAGACCCTGTTTCAAAAACTTAAAAAATACAATAGGGCTGGGGGTCTAAGGGTGTAGAACACCCCAGCCCAGTACCAAAAAAAAAAAACCCAGAATATAAAAAGAGATGCCTTAAAGAAAGCCTGGAATAATGTTCAAGTTTTAAAGGGATATTCTTTTAGAAAGTAATTAAGAAATATTTTCAATGTAACATTTGTTAAGTATATATTGACACACGTATTATTATGACAAGCTAAATATATATCTGTTCAATCAACTCTTCCAGACTCACTGTGAACACTCACTCAAACAGCCTTCAGAACAGGGTTACAACTGAGGCAGTGTTGAATGTCAACGAAAGACCCGATGATTTAGATTCTTAACATCTTCCAAAATCTGACTCGTAAGGAGCAAGTGCTGTTAAGTCTAGGTTCCTGCCCTTGGGATGGTCAGGTCTGGAGTGAATCAGAGCCACGGAATCCGAGTTCATGTTCTACTCAACTGCCCCAGCCACTCTTCAGACTCCAGACAATCCATCACAGAGAGGAGTATGCAACTATGGAGGAAATCACTGGAGAAAAAAACAATGCTATGCACTCACAACAAAGGTGGCTTTTTAAAGGGAAATGGATATTTTATACCTTTCTGAGACTCAGAACTTAATTTTAAATGCAATCACCAGCTCTCCAATATTTCAAGCCCTTCTATTTTAAGTCAACAAATAGTGTTGTGGCATTGTTCAAATAGGAAAAACTAAAACAAAACACAGATTTTCACAATTACATTTCAAATCATTTCAAACCCAATATAAGAACATAGAGAACACAACCAGAAGAGTGGCGAGTCCGGCTGGTGCATGATTCAAAGTACAGACCCGTCATGTTTGAAGCCTGAAGGTGTACGACAGCTCTGCCAGCTACACTGGGAATAGTCCACCAACCTAAGAGGCGCTTTGTGATCCAAAGTATTGATTTGCCGACTTGGTTTACCACAGAACCAATCCCATTCTGTCGTGTGTTCTGATGGAATCATGCGAATGCATAAGGGACCGTTTGCCTGGTCACAAGAGCAGAAGGAAGGAGGTGAACAGAAAAATTATATCTTGTATTAAAGTATAAAAAGAAACGATTTTACAGGGTGGCAGGGGAAATGCAACCATTCAATCACCTTAGTAAAACTGAAATAACAGAAACCGCCTTAAGAGAGTTGTTCAGGAAAATATAGAAACTCACACACTTGGTTTATAAGAAGCAAAAGTTAAGAATTACGCATGTGGAAGAAGTTTTTCAGATGAATTTGTAGGGCTATTACAATGCAACCTTCAGATTAAAGAAGAATAGTCCATATTTCTGTCTTGCTCCTACAAAAAAAAATAGTCAAAGAAAAGATTGTTAGTTCTAAAAGCACATCTGACTTTAAAAGAAGCAAAAAAAATGTCAAAACATAGTCTACTTAACTGTTTGGGTAGTTTCATTATAAATAATGATGGAGCTTAAATTTTAAAATGTATTTGTCAAACGCTGACTTCAAGAAAGTGCCCACAGTGGAACCTCTCTTTGAAAATTGAGTTAAATGCAATCAACTATAAAAATAGTTTTAGAGTTAAATGTTTAGTCTCACTGAAATCATTCATAGCAAGGATAAAATAGTGTAATATCTATGTTCCTAAAGTTAGCATGCAGAACTGATATTTAAACTAAATGGAAACATTTGAAATTTACTATGAGTCAGTAATATAATTAGGCGAATGAACTCTCAATACTTAGAATTCTTGTAAAGCAAAGGACCGCTAACTAAATTATGCAAGATTTCACAGAGTGCATTTTGTTTTAAATAATATATACTGGTTAGGACCTTTAACTTAGTTAAATTTATTCTAAGATGGCACTGGTATAGTCAAAAGCTTACTGACAATTAGCCATATCTTCCTATCTCTATATAAATTTTAGTATACCCACTTGAACTTTGTTGAAGGAATATTTTTAATACCTGGTAGTTGATATTTGAACATAATATTATGAAGATATAAATAGAGTGGACTATAGGTAATATTTGTTAGGGATTAAGAAGACTCTATCATGTGAAAAATAACCTCCAAGAAGTATCAAATAACAGCCATCTAACAAATTATATGCAATCAGAGAAGCAAGATGAGGGATAGATTAATCCTGTCATCTAGAAAAAGACCTGTTCAAATATGCATTTAAGAAGAAAGAAGTCTATAGGAATAATTACAGTTTTATAGCTCATGTGTATATGATTTATATTTATTTTATTGTTTCATATTTTATATTGAAAAATGACCTTCAGGATAAAAGGAGTTATTATGTGTTCAGAGACCTCTCATTTGCTAAATTTGTTTTTCTATCTTAGGACATAAAGGACAGTAAGAGAAAAAGAAAATATTATTACAGGGGAAAGAGAATATGAGACTAAGAAGAATAACATAAGTGCGTATCAGGGATTTTACAATAACTCTGGCTGTGTCCCTCTCAAGGTGAGGTTCGCAAGAACTTGAGCAGAGTGAAAAGACACGGGGAGAGGGGTCTGCGCTGTAGGACAAAGAAACATGGAGGAGAAATCTGGTTATACGATCTCCTCGGTTCATATTTAGGAATCAATAGTCCAGTATGCATAGGCTATCGCTTCTGCCTCCATCAACTTCAGAGCAGTTTTGTTAGAAATCATGAAAGTATAAAGTTACTCCAACTCCTATTAAGGATAAAACATTGCCAATAAAGTGCATCAGAGGCTTTATGAACATTTCGTGTGTGTGTTAGGGGTGGGGGGACAATGGATCACAGTGAAGTTGGTGGAGATGAAGGTGTGACTACACTGTGTCACCAGGAGTTTGGCTGATGACTTCTTCTGACTTTAGCAGCAGAACACATGACAGAGTTCAGCAGGGATGCTGGGTCAGATTTTCCCTTGCTCCACACAGGCCTGCACCCAGACAGGAAAATCACCGCATGCAGCTGGCAAGCTGGGCCCAGAGTTGTATAACATTCTGGAAGGCCCTGGGGGATACTAGAGTACCCTGACACGCAGCCAGCTGACCCGCCCTGAGAGAGCAGCCAGCTCACAGGGGCCTGCTGAGCTGTGGGCATCGCCTCCAGTTTGGGGAAAGACAGAACAATCCTGGGCACAGGCCCCTGACACTGGCCTGGGTGTGCGCACAAGCAGGGCTGGTTTTCCACTCTGATGATGGGCCTAGAAAAGATGAGGGGTTTCTGAGGCCTCCATGAGGTTCTAGTCTCTGAGGGAGATTGAACACTTCCTACGTGCCATGCACTGTGTGTTGTGTCCTTTTTAGCAGCCTTATAATTGAATGTTCACAGCTCTCCCAAAAGTTCTCCCCGTTTCACAGATGAAGAAACAGGTTCAGAGGGGGCAAGTCACTTGCCTAGACTGGTAAGTAACAGAATTTGAGTTAGGGCTGCCTGACTTCAAGGCACATGGACTGGTGCTTTCATCAAAGCCACACAGCCCCCCTTCAACTAAAATGCTTCAACCCTTCAGCACCCAGGGGAATCCCACTGTCCTGTATGTCCTGCACCCTTCCTCTCCTCACATACACACAAAATTACCCCGCACTGGGAGCCACAGCCGAGGCGTCCTGACGCTGGCTCAGATTTCTCTTGTGGCATAAAATCTTCATGTACAGGAGGGGTGGGTAGTGGGGTAGGATCTGGAGGAAAACACACCAAGTGCTGTGTGCCTTTATGTTTGTATCACTTTGAACCTCACTATGAAGTATAATTACAATGCACCAGTAAAAGTATAAAAAATTTCTAAGGACAGCTCAGCTAATTTTTTGGTTAAGAGAAAAACACACACAGAGGTTTGGTATATGCTGGACTTTGTCAGATTTGGGGTCTACTTTTGAATTTATTCCCTTCCCTAATTTTCCTGCCCCTTCTCCCAATTCCAAACAACACACACACACCAAGGCAGTGAAATGGCTAGGAGATGCTATTTCCTCTTGGATAGGATTTTTATTTTCTTTTGAATGAAATTGAAGTCAGGAGAATTAGCAGCAGAGCAGCCAGGCACCTCACCCCTTTTCTCCTCTCTCCTCCTGTACAAGGACAGAAATATGTTATATAATTAATCCTTTACCAGGCTGATTGGAGAAGAGGCCGAATGCAGTGGCTGAAAATTTTTAGAGAAGTTAGTTAGCA
The DNA here is from genome assembly GCA_004027185.1 of Glis glis. Lineage (NCBI taxonomy): Eukaryota > Metazoa > Chordata > Mammalia > Rodentia > Gliridae > Glis > Glis glis. Next base: position 32,937 of record PVJS01010679.1, on the reverse strand, counting down.
AGAAAGGTCTGACACAAAAAGGACAGACAAGGGAAGAGAGACAATTCACAAAAAGAGAGTAGAAGAAGTGGGTGAACACAGGGTTCCTCCATTATAAGAGAGCATAGGCCACAGAACTCAAAGGCCTGGATTTCAGTGTCTGTTGATTTGGGCCAAGTTAGTTTTCATTTTTTAAGTAGGGATTAAAAATAGTAACTACTTGTCTAAAAAATCCAATGGCAAGATGTTAAGTCTTGGTATATAATAAATGATTAATATAAATTAGCTGTTACTTTTATTTTTTGTTGTTTTTAAATTTTTTTATTGGTGCATTATAATTATACATGATAATGGGATTCAAAGTGATACATTCATATATGCACACAACATTATTTGGTCTGTTTCCTACCCCATATCTCCCCTACTTTTCATTTGTTACTAATTTTAGAGATGGTAGGGAAGAAAATGTAAAGGCCATAGAATTTTAGAGAAAGACACAAAATAGTAAGCTAGAGGAAAGCTTCAATCCAATAAATGAGGAAGGAAGAAAAGAAAGGCAAAAAAAACCATTAAGAATATAATAAAATATAACAGCATCTATATAAAATGATTGAGATGGAAACCATAATCAAGTTAGGGAGAAAAATAGAAATAAACTCGTCAATTCTGGAAAGTAATTATGGGATGAGCTAAAAGTAAAATGTCAAGCCTGCAGCCAGCAGCTCAGCTATCCGGCCTCCATCTGCCGGCCACCAAGGGCCAGATCCCTGTGCCTCTGATGACCCACCTATGAGGGCTGCTCAAAGCTTGGAAGAATGTTCAGGTGAGGGAGCTGGCAAGGCCTACCCAGACCTGCCCTGGAAGCTGTCCAGTTTGTGGTGCAAATGAACCGCACAAGGTCAGGGGGAGGGGATATGCAAGGTGGGGCATTGAAGTCCTTCAGGCTGAAGGGAGTGGGAAACAAGAAGCAGTGTGAGGGAGAAATGGAAAATAAATAAGTAAACAAACAAACAAACAAACAAATGAATAAATAAATAAATAAATAACAAAGAGCCAAAAACAATTTGTCAAACAAATAGTAAGGGAAAAGGCAGACAGACACCAGAAAGTAAGCCCATCCAAGATAAGTAGCCTTAGGGAGAAAAAGAGAAGCAGAAAGGGTCAGCACCCCAAAAATGACCCTGTAATGGAATATTCAGGGTTTGACTCCCAGCTCTTCCCCAAAGGGACACTGTGACTAAAGAAGGGCCACTTCTTTGAACCACAATTTCCTCCTGTAGTTTTAATACAAAGGAACTGAGTTTGATGGTGTAAGAACTCCTCTGAAGCCCTTTAGAACACAGAAATAGCTCTCCCTGAATCCAGCTTTCTCTTCCACACCACTCACTGATGTGTGGTGTACTTTACAGGGGGTAGAAATAACTGAGATGTAAGGAGAAAAGAAAGACCAACCGTGTAGTAGCAACATAAAAAACACTCAGATGATCTGTGAAAAATAGTCGACAGCATACATGAAGAAACAAAGCCTTACAGGAAAAAAAAAAAAAAGAAAAAGAACATTCAAATAAAACACAATAATTTTAGTTCTCTTATACTGGTACTCACTATGTTAATAGGCATAGCACCAGTTAAAGTTTTCTGTTAGTATTATATATTCATCTTTATGCCCTTGCAAATGGCCTCTCATATTAAGTCTCAATTAAAATTTTAAGGCAACAATAGGGCATAAAGTAGGTGGGCAGGAGAAGGCACAAGAGCGAATGTGGGAGGGGAGGAAAGATATAGCCATAGGCCTCACATGACAGAAAACAAAAACAAAAAGTCTCATCAAAAAGACATCGGAGAGCCTGTGGAGAAGGGAATTTTAAAAACAAAATATACTAACAAACACAAAAGGCCTAACAAAAAATTGAGTGGAGAGATTTTTCAACTGCTGTGCCTAGTGTGCTGGTGTGTTACAAATGACTTGCCTCGGTGGCTAACTACTGGCCCACCAGGTGCCAGGTGGGAAACAGCCTTGTCCAGTCATCACAGTGTGCAAGGCATTACTAAATAATAATAAAATAAATATATATCGCTGATTATCTTTGCAGATGGGTTATGGCATAGCAAAGTTTGAGAAGTACTGGAATATGGACCACAGGACAAAGAGAAGTGAGAAAACCCTACCTATAAAGGAAAACTCATAATAATCATAAAAAGATAACATCACTGGGTTATGCTCAAATACATACAAGGAGGAAAAAAAGGAAAGCTCCCTGTTACAATGTGGTGCTAAAAATAGATTATGGCATACTTATTCTCTGAGCTGGAAGGCATCTTAAAGGTTCTGACCGTTCCTAAACACTAGCTTTCAGTTTTGTGTGCAGGGGTCTGCCTTCTCCTGCTGCAGTGTGGGCTCCTGACCTGTGGGACCATTTGGGGTCACAGGTGAGTTTACAGCTCACCACAGAGTGGCTGGTAGAGTGTAAGAATGAATGAATGAATGAATGAATGAATGAATGAGAAAATTGGTGCATTTCTTTCAAATTTGCATTTTTTAAATGTCCAGAAATGCAAACGGAAATGTAGATGGTTAGTGACCAAATGTCTCTGGGTAGTAGATTCCAGATATCCTTGCTGGCAGGTCAGAGAGTCCTTTGCCAACCTTCCTTTGCTCCATGCCTCCTACCAAGGAGTATCAAGAGTGTCCTGCAGCGAGTGTGGTGTGGCCCTGGAGGTATAGCCAGCTCAAGGGTTCCTGTTTTCTCTTTCTCTTTCTCTCTCTCTCTCTCTTCCCCTCGGGACCTCAGCAAAACTCTATCTTTCTAAATTCCACATTACTTCTCTGTGAAATATTGTGATTGGATCAACTCACTTATGTAACTTCATGTTAGTTGAAAGGAGGACATAAAACCCTACCCTAGGAAAATCCCTGCAACCAGGACAAGCCCTGCAAAAAAGTCTGGTGTTCATAGGGAATACTGAACTGCAACCACCTTCTAAGACTTCTCTCTGACCATCCACACGGGCATCAACTGGTGTTTTGAAATATTTGAACAATGTTTAAAAACTTTGTCATACAAAGAAAAGAGCTATACCTTTTTTTTTTTAAATCTATCTCACTTTTCATTGGAAAGTGGTAGAGAACTTTAAGGAAACTAATTTTGAAGGGTTTTAATTTGGTTAACTAGGTTTTTGCCTGTACACGAAAAGCTAACCTTTAGTCTGCTTAAATCAAGAGGCCAGCATTGGCCTTTCTATCTTTAGGGCTGTTTACTAAAATAAAAGTTGTGCTTCCAAAAAGGGAAAAAATTTCGAAAATCACTGTTCAAGTCTCAAATAGGCAAAATTGTGATTTATATGTGTGTCTGGTGGAAAAACTCCAAGCCTAGTCTCTCCAGGCTCAGCAGACAGGAGAACCATGGGAGTGTGTACCCCCTCCTTGGGTCCCTGTCCCTCCTTCCCTTGCTGCTGTACCTCCAGGGCTTTACCAAGGCCTCCCAGGATTAGCTGGTCCAAAATAGCCCTAGGTAAACATACCACCTGTCTGGGAGATTAAAGAGCTTTTGCCCCTAGGCTACTCTTCCTTCTGCAAAACTAATCCTCAATTCTGAGTCTCCTCCATGAGCATATTGAATTTTTCCTTTATTTTCTTCTACACCAAACAAAAGATGCATTATTTATCTTTAATCCACCCTCCCTTCTTTACTTGTGATCATCACACAGAGCCTGTTGCGGGCTCTTGGACAGGAACAATTCAAATCATCGATTTCTAGACTGCAACTTAAATGAGGCTTGTGCTTCCACCTGAATTTTTAAAGTCCCAAGGATTTTTTAAAAGTGCCTAATGTTTTAACAGTCCAAATAAATGTGATAATACAGAGTAACAATCCCTTAATTTGGAAAAGGTTTTATAGCTTGCAAGGCACTGCTCTAGCAGCTGATATTCAGACACATAGGTATTATTGTCCCCAACTAGAGATCACATATGAACGCTAGACAGTTTGTCATGCCCAAGATCATGTACCTGGGGAGAAGCCATGTGACTCGAATCCAATAATCCTAATTTCTAATTTAAGTCTCTTTCACTGCACAAAACAGCAGTTTTCCTCTGTTCCTTTTCACTTACATGAGGGAAGAGAAAAGGATTCATTTCTATTATAGAAGCAGAGGCAGGATTTCTCTTCTCTCCATTTCCTTTTTTCATTCTGTGTGATCTTACCAAGTAGTAGAAGTAGTACCTAGAGTATTTCCGATCTCAACCTGGAAGGTTGCATGCCAGAGTGTGAGGGGCAAGTTTGTCCCCACAGTTCTGACCCCTTTATGTCCCTGTCTGAAGGTGTCTCTGCCCAGTTTCATGTGTTTGATCTGAAGTGTCCTGGTTCAGACCAGCCAAACTCACTCCTCCTATCAAATTCCAAGGACTGTATTTACATCAGGGATTCCTGTGTGTGAGTGTGGATGAACCTAGGTGTCAGGAATCTGTTTTCTCTGATTTCCTTTGGAGGGGTAAGCATGGAAGTTAATTTGTTTCTGAAAGGAGAGAACACAGATGTGAAAATAATGAGTGCCTTATGGGGATTAGCTGTGGAGCATGATGGATTCAACAGGAACAGGACCAGATCAAACACAGCAACTCCATCCCAAGAGCAACTGCAGCTCCCAACTCTCCCCTTCTCCTGGAGGTCAAAGTGTGTGTGTGTGTGTGTGTGTGTGTGTGTGTATTTAGCCTAAGAAAAGTGTTTTGATCATTGGAAAACTGAAAAGCCAGACTTAGAAAAGACAGTCCCTTTGTATAAAACATTTCAAGAGGAAGAGGAGGTAGGGGAAGAGGAGAGACAAGCCAGTCTTCAACTCCCCTTACTTCTGGGGAAACAAACAGATTAAAAGCCTTTCCAATGACCTAGGACGTGGTGCCTCTGTCTCCAGGACTGTCAGAAACAAAGAGTGGGGCTTGCTCCACGATATCCAGACCCGGTTTTCATTTCTTCCTTCTGCTAACCTTTACCAAAGGCTGAAAGGACAGATGGGTAGTTCATGTCCCTCTTATTCTCTGGTGGGAGAAACACTCAGGAAATTTGGCGAGGTCAAAGGGGAAAGGATGGGCATGTGGACTGAGGAATAGGGAGAGGAGGGACCATGGCAAGAAAATCATTTCCTTCAAATGCTAAGCAAGAAACAGGATTTTCTTTTAGTCTATTAAACTCAATATCAGAGCAAAATCCACTCACCAGCAGTGGCTCCGTGCTGCTCCCTGGCAACTTCTCGTCATCTGTGCTCCACCACAAAGCTCATGGTGGTGCCGTCGAAGGAAGGGGGAGCAATGATCCGTGGCCCCAGGGACTGTGAAGTGATGCTGATGACGGGTTTGCCGTGCAACTGGGCAAAGCCCTTGGCCCCCACAAGCTGGGACGTGGCTGCTGGGGCTGAGGAGGAAGAGGAGGCGGGGGACTGACCAGAGGCCATGAAGTACGGGGCCTCGGTGAATGTGGCAGCTGCCTCTTTGCTGGGGGGCTCCGTCGCCATGGAGAGCTCACTGCTCCCCGGAGTGTGAGCAATTGGCGTGGGCTGCAGGGCATTGGGGGGCAGCACCGTGGGCAAAAACCCAGGGTAGATCATGTAGGTGGGTCCGTAGGCCCCGGGACTCAGAGCCAGGGGAGGCACAGGGAGGGACATGGGAGCCACAGCCTGCTGCTGGGAGGTCATGGGCACATCCACATACTGTCCCGTCTCGGGGTCGAATAGTCTCCGGGTCATGGGCTGTACTGGTGTGTCCACCAAATAATACTGGCCGGTGGTCACATCTAGAAGCATCTTGCGTTGAGTCTGCTGAGGCTGTGGCTGCTGGAAGGGGTCTGTGGGGACCGCGGCTGGGCCTGCAGGTGCTGGGGCAGGCATGCCAGGTGGGGAGAAGCAGAGGACCTGAGGCTGGGCGCCCTGCAGGCTGAAGGGCAGCGGCTGCTGGTGGTAGATGGCGGTGGGGGTACGCTCAGGGCTCTGTGGCCCTGAGGGGGCAGCTGCTGTCTCCCGGGGGTTGTCGGGTTTGGTACGCCAAGCTGGCCGGCTGGTTCCACTGACCTGAGAGCCCCTGGGGCTGCTGGAGACCTGGCTGCGGGCGCTCAGTGGGGGTAAACTGCAGAGAGTGGCCGCTGAGGAGATGAGGGGCGCCTCTCTTGCAGCCCCGGGCCTGCCAGGCAGCTCCCCCACAGCCGAGCTTCCTTTAAGGGGGATGGTCAGGTAATTCTCACAGTCACTGCTGCTCTTCTCCAAACTGACGCCACTTTTCCTGTTGGTGGCCTCACTGGGTGGGGCCTGGGTGGCTGGAGAGATCTTGAGGGACCGGAGTCCCTGTGATTTGATGCCCCTGGCCACTGACGCACTCTCTGGAGAAGGCCCTTGCGGGAACTTGCCAGCGACACCCCCAGTTTTCTGAGTGCTGCTGGCACTCACGGTGAACACGTTCCGGCTGCTGGGGAGTGGCGGCAGGGGCTGCAGAGGCTGGGCTCTTTCCACCTCCTTGTGGACTGGGGGGATGTAGAGGGACCGAGGCCTTTCCCTGGCCATGTTCTCGAAGGCAGCTGCCCGGGCGGACACGCTCTCAGTGCCGGGGTTGGAGTTTCTCCTCTGCAGACGTTCTAGGGGGGCCCCTCGCAGGACCACGCCACCCTTGTTTCCTGTGCCCCGTTCTTCCCCCTCACCCAGCCGCTTGGCCAGCTTGTCGGGGTCTCCCTCCGGACCCACGCCCCCCTCCCGCTCCTCACTGGCAATGAGCGACAGGACGTGGCTGTCCGTCATCACAGGCAAGGGGTCGCTTTTGCGTTTCCACTCATTCCTGTTGAAGTTGTACAACTCTTCCATGGACCTCACTGCGGCTGTCAGCTTCTCCAGGGCGTTCCGGGCGGGCTTCGGGGTCTTCCCTTCCTCCTTGATGTCCTCTTCCTTGGCTTTCTCGGGGGTCTTCTGAGCAGAAGCCTTGGAGACGATCTTGAGCACAGGCAGGTATGAGCCCTGCTCAGGTTTATTGGGGGCAATGGTGGCCACGGGCAGCCTGCCCGACGCCCTGTGAACCAAGACTGTTCCTTCTGGGGAGGAGGAATTCAAGAGCTGGCTGCTGCTGCCTGTGCCCGGGCCTTCCCTGGGCTCCCGGTCCACACTGTCTTCTCTCTGGTTCACTACAGCCTGGCACATAATCACCATGGGCGACAGGGATCTGGACCCACCAGCTGCAGCGGCCAGCTGCCTGGGCTTGGGCCCTGTCAGCCCCTGCTCTGGGGTGATGCTGCCCTTGTCACTGCTGTCCCCTGACCCCTTGATTAGCTTCCTGACATCTCTCACCTGGTGGAGAGGCCCTTGCGCCTTGGACTTGTCTCTGATGTCTCTCACCTGGAACTGGGGCACTTTCTCCAGATTGTCCCCGCGGAAGAGTTTCTGCTGTGCCCTGCTGTTGTCCTCTATGGTCTTGAAGAGATTAGAGGCGCTGCCACCCGCCAGCTTGGGCGTGAGCAATTTGGCGATGTTGAAGTCCGAGCTTGGCTGCTGCACACTCCCCAGCCGGATCTTGATTTCGGGAGCCTTGGGCCTGATCACTGCAGTGGTGGTGGCCTGGGCAGCAGGGTACTTGGTGGCCTGCTTCCCTGGCTGCTTGTCCTTGGGTGTCTGCTGGATGTTGGGGACAAAGAGGCGAGACATGATAGTGGACTTGCTGGCAGAGATCTCCCCGAGATCGGCCCTCCAGTCCCCCCCTTTGGGGAGCTTCAGCTTCCCGATGGGGGCTTTCTCTTCCTGCTTCTCAGCCTCTTTCTCCTTCCAAGACCTGAAAGCGCTGTTCTGACTACGGAGGAAGATGCCTTTCACAGTCTCTGAGGCACTCTTTTTAATTTCACACACTTCTGTGTGTCCATCGGCGAAATTCCGGCCAGAGCCTGCGTTGCTCTCTCGAGGAGTACTGGCTTTGAAAATTGGGGATTTAGACCCAGCCACAGACCCCTCCCCACCTGCATCAGACACGCTGACCACAGTGTACTCAGAGCCCGCCTCCGAGTGGCGAGAATTCTGCCGCTGCAAGCCCCTCTCCCGCTGCTTCTCAGCCCCCGGAGGGCCCTCAGTCTCCTTGGAGGTGCCATGGTGGGATGTATCAGTGACTTCTCCCCTCTCCATTTTGAACTCATGTTCCCTCTGCATCTTCTTGGAGATGACGTTTTTGAGCAGACTGGAAGCAAATTTGGACTTCTTCTGGGGGCCGTCAGCGCGGGAGGCAGACTTGCTACTCTCAGAGGTCTCCGAGCCATCGTCCGTGTACACCGACCCGGGACCCTTGCTGGAGCCTTTGGTGGTCCTGCAGGGGCCAGTGGCTGAGCTGGCTTTGCTCTCGCTGCGTAAATTCAGTGGCTCCAGAAGGGTGATGACGCGGGAGCCTGTCTGGACCTGTTTCTGGAAGCACAGGGGTGTCTCCACATGTTTGATTTCTCCCTCGACTTTGCTGACCACAAACTCCAAGGCCTTGGTCTGGGATTTCTTGGACTGGATGTACAGCTGGTCCGCAGTGGCCCTGGCCCCGCCGCCCTTCCTCAGACCTGCAGCCACAGAGGCGGCACTGCTCCTGAGGAGGCTCTGTTCCACCCTGGCTCCAACACCCCCACATTTTAAGTCCAAGAAGGTGGACCAGCGTCCAAAGCCCACTTCAGACAGGGTGGTGGAGGACTCCCTGGAGCTGATGTTCAGAGCCTCAAAGTAGGGGTAAGCAAGGCTCCGGAAGGCCCGGGAGGTCAGGTTACGCACCTCCTTGTCCGCATCGTCCAGCTCGCTCACGGCACTGGAGGCTCCGCTGGAGTAGTCCACCAGCTCCTTCGCCCGGATGGCCCCGCACCTGGTTTGCAGGCGAGCAGGGACAGCAATGAATTTCTTTGCATGGTCCTGAGCCACGGCTGCAGCCGAGTTTTGCTTCAGTGAACTTGAATTGTGTTCAGCAGCTGTAGAGACGCGGAGGCTCATGTCGCCTTCATGCTTGGCAGCATAAATAATGTTTTGCTTTGCACGCACGTTGCTAGGCTCATTTATAGCCCGGGAAGTTGGTTTGATTGATAGGAGGATCTGGCTTGCTGCACTCCCACAGCTGCTTGTGGCAGTGGTGGCGGCTGCCCCTGAGGCTACCTCCCGGGCCTCCAGTGAGGGCTCAGGCAGAGTGGTAGTGCCAGGGCCAGTGGGTGGGGGAACGGGGTCACCGTCAGAGGGGCCACTGCCCACTTCCGTGCTGCTGGTGTCGCCACTGCTGCTGCCTGCGCTGGGGCGAGCCAGGTCGCTGCTGGTGGGGCTGGGTGTCCGGGTGGCATTGGGGCTGGGAGTGGTGCTGAGGTAGCAGCTGTTGTCGTCCTCTTCGGTGGGGGTGGTGACGTCCCCCGGGGTCTCGTCGCTGCCACCAAAGGAAGCATAGTCCACAAAGGAGTAGATCACGTTGTTGTCCTCGAAATCCCAGCGGGAGGCTAGTCCCACATCGAAGTCCATGTCCTGCTCCACCTCGCTCAGCTGGATCTCATGGGTGGTGATGTAGTGGGCCTCCTCATTTTTCGGGGGGTCCCTGCTGCTCTGGGACTTGGCAATGATGTCCCTGCACTCCGTTCCGTCTCCTGCCTCCCTTCCCCCTCCCTCCCCTTCTCCTCCTCCTGCTTTTTTCCCTCCTTCTTCTACCTTGGGTTGGCAGCTCACTTCATTCTCACTCTCAAAGCCCAAGGATGAAGAAGAGGTGGCCAGAGCCCCCGATGATGGGGTGGAGTCATCCATTTTGGAGAGGCCATCGTCTTCTGCTTTGTCCACCGGGGAGGAGGACGAGGACGAGAGTTGGGAGCTGGAGCATTCGGAGGAAGCAGTATCCTTCAGGGGGGTTGGAGCCTTGCGCTCTGGATGGCTGGCTTCATCCTGAGCTTTCTCCTTTGGGCTCCCAAAGGCCTTCTCTTCCCCAGGCTCCAGCAGAAGTTTCATGGTCTGGGGACTGTCCCTCGGGTCCCTGGCTGAAGCGCACATCTCCACATATTTTGCTTCTGGCTGGGAGGAGGCTGGAGGCTTGGGGAGCGGCTGCAGCTGCTGCTCACGTTCCTGGCTGTCCTGTGCTCCGCTCACTCCGTCCTCCTGCACTTCCACCAGCCTGGCCTGCTGCGAGTTCAGCTTCGGAGTGGAGGCTTCCATCCTGAGCCCTTGCCCAGGTTTCAGCGACAGGAAGAGGCAGTGGTGAGCGCAGAGACTGTCTCGGGTCCCTCTCTGGTCCTGGAGGGGCCGCAGCGTTGCCCGCAGCAGGGTCCCACGTGCCTGGACTGGCCCCAAGGCTGAAGGAACCACCGCCACTGCCGCCAGCACCTCCCAAGTCTTCAGCCCCTGTGGCGGGGCCGCGGCAAGCCTGAGGGGCGAGGGAAGGCTCCCGGGTGGGGCGGCAGAGGTGGACTGTGGCTGGGGGGCTGCCGCTCTGGCCGAGACTGTGGCCACTGTCCCGCAGCTGAGCTGTCCTGTCCGGCCGCTTGCCTGGCGCCTTCGGCAGCTGGGGGTCTGAATGCCATTGGCCACGGAAAGAACAGCCTCTGTAGGTGGACCCCTGGACTCCCAGAAATGAAGGGAAAGCATGTGCTGTTTCTTGTGAAGCCTTGTCCCTTTCCTGGATGGGGCGACAGAGGGTCACGTCATTCCAGAAATATTTTTAGTGTCCATTCCCTAGTCATATTGAAACCACACTTGAGGGTAGAGGGAAGAGGCTCTGAAGACATGAAAAGAGGAGGTGGGGGTGGAGGAGGCATGTGGCTTCCAATTCAAATCGACCAAATGCTTCGTGCAATCTATTATAGAGATGTCTAGCAAGTCTGCAATTATTCTTTACTCGCTGCCATCTTTCCATCCCAAGCCTCTGATTGAATGGATTTTTCCCCTTGTTCTTAAACAAAATTCAGATTTTGTACTGCACTTCAAATCAGTAGAGGACACTCCAGAAATATTTCAAAATCTCCTTCATACATATGGTAGCTTTATATTTGCCTCAAAAATCTATGTACTTCTTCTCTTTGAAGAGCCAAATCAAATGAGTTCTGGCAGTAGAATTTTTCATAGGAAAATAATATTTCATCTCTCTTCCCCCAAGTTACACTTTATGAAATATTACCTGTTTCTTTTAAAATAGGATGAGTCCCTACTATAATCCTTGATGTGTTGGCTCAAAGTATAAAAGGGTAATTTCAAGGACCTAAAACTTACTGCTTTAAATCAACTTTTAATAGTCATGAAACATGAGTACCCAGGGCCCAAACTGACACTACTCCAAATCCCTACAATGTCTAATCCATCTCAAAAACGTTCCCTAAATTTGTTAAACCATGGCAAGACAATAAGCCCCCAATTAAACATAGCCTGAGCTGCAGCCTTACGATTCGGCTTTACTGGCTGCATTCCAGGCCCGCAGGGCACAGAGTCAAGAAAGCAGGAAAGAACAACGAATGTGCTTACCCTTCACGAGTACAGTGCGGCTTGGAGGGAGGTTCAGAGAGGAAATGTGACCCGCTGGCATGCCCCATGAGAACAAGGCCAGATCCCAGGCCACTGGCTCTGAGGTCCATCCATTTCGCACAAGTCTGTAATTGTACAAGTAAGTTTGCCAGGCAACCCAAGATGGCGGTCTGTGCGGGCCACCCTCAGAGCAAGTCCTTGGGTACTATCGTGGAGAACCTCGACTTGGTTTTGGTGAGATCTGGCCCTTATCACCTGCCGGGCCCAATTCCACCACTATACATAGCCTATGTGTCACTGATGTCGATTGAATAAAGCACTATTTTAAACATTCACATTTGTGGGGAACGAAAATAACACTAACAACCGTCCCCTTCCAACATGAATGCCACCCCCACATGGAAAAATGTCCCTTCCTCTGAATAGGCGTGTGGGTAGGTAGGAGCATCTACCTTCTCACCCTTGATGCAGCAGCACAGCCCTGCCGCTCTCCCCACAGCTCCCTCTGCCCACACCACTGTCATTTAAAACACCACCGGAGGAAAGCTAGAAATATCAGAATAACAGTGTGGATATAAAGCCAGAACTCAGGTGAAGAGAGGGAGAAGAAAAAGGAAAAAGAAATGACACAAAATCTTAATTTCTTACTGATAGTAATAATAATGATTACAACTGAGACTCATATAATGTTTACTATGTGCCAGGAACTACTTTAAGTACTTTTTAATGTGTGTGTATATTAATTTGCTTAACCCTCCTAAGGCAGAATTATTGTACTGATTTTAAGGATGGGAAAGCTGAGGCACAGAGATGTTAAGAAATTATGGAGCAGAATTCAAACCCAGGCAGGCTGGTTCCGGAGCCTGGATCTTAACCGTTATGCTACACAATCTTAAAGACTCCACATTCAAATACTGTGCAGGGCACCTAAATAATCAGTTAGAAGGAGCAACTTATCCACTAGGCACTTTGATCGGCGTGACCACAAATAAACCATGAAAGTGTCTGAGCTTTTGTCATACAATCAACCTGTGTACACATTTTGTACTCAGAGACTAAGGAACATGATCCTATAAATAAAATGAAATAAAATATAGCTGGCTCCACAGGCAAGCAGAGTATTTTCAGTTCCCCATTTTAATTTTGCTCTGAGGCTGATCGTGCCTTGGCTGATGGACCCAGAGCATGGCCTCAAACACTTCAAGGCATACATACCCCATAGCTGAACGGATGGCAGCGTTTCTGCCCATCAAAGCAATTATAGTCTAAGGAGGAATTTTTCCAGCACTTTCCATATGGCCCTGTCTGTCATGACAACACAACAGATTTCAGCAGTTTTTCCCAGCAGTTGGCAAACTACAAAAATGCATGGTCCGATGTCCTGGGTGCAGGTTAAATCATAATTGCTTAATACCCCAAGTTCTGAAAATGTCCCTCCAGGGTCTTCCTCCCTCAGAGAGCACAGCCCCAGCCAAAGTTCCCCGAGAGGCAGAGAAGTTTGTTCTAAAACATTTACTTACCTCCAAAATATCTGTGTGGCTCTTTTTCTGCTTCCTATCTAAATGAATGTCAGTGTAGAAAAAAATATTAAAGGTAAAACTTTTTCAAATAAAATCAATTTCCAAAATGTCAGGTTTAATTCAAACCACAAATTCTCTTTAAAAACCAAATAAGCTGAAAATTTGGAGTAGGACAGACTCTTATCTATTAGAAGAAAAACAAACCATAAATGGAAAAACAGTGGCCAATTTTAGGGTAAAGTTAAAAAATTAAGAAATCCAAACTGCTTGCTTTCTGGCATTTTTAGAGTTCTGGGGCAGTTTATGTTAGCATGAAAATGGATGCTCTTGATTCTATTGAAATAAATGGCAGTCAGTTGGTAGCCACAGAGCCTTTTTATTCATTAATATGACTACAATCATTTTTTTTACAGATGAACTCAGGGATTGCCTACCTGACCTCAGCTCTTGAGCAACTAACAATGACTAATGTCACCAGCATTAACCCATGGTAAGCGGGCACACTTGGTAGACGAGGCAAGGTATACTTGGCTGATAACTTTATATGGGAATTCAAAGAGCAACAAAGGAAGTGACTCAGCATTATTATTTTTATCTCTGTAGGAAAGGTTTCTTAGCATCCCCTGAAAGTCTTATGCGATGTATCAGAGTATATAAAACTTTAACATGATTAAAGAAACTAAGAATGAAAGCCAGGCCATCTGCCAGTTGATAAAAGGATATGGTTATATTTAGGGTCTCCGACAGCGGCATAATATGATAAATAAATATGTCATTCAGAAGGAAGAACAGTTTATCGAAGGTACGACCACTAGACTGAAAATGAAGGGACAGATTAAACTCGAACTCAAACTAGGAGCTGCCAAACACGAACCTTTCGGGTTCTCTGGGGCACAATGGATGAGGGATAGTCTCACATTGCGCTAAATTCTGTGTAGGACTTTCCATAAACACTTGTGCAGCTATTCACACACACTGGTATGAAGATGGCTCCCCCCCTCTTTTTCCTTTGATACGGGGTCTTGCTAAGTTGCCAAGGCTGGCCTTCAACTTGTAATCCCCCTACCGCAGCCTCCCTAGTATCTGAGGTTACAGGTGTGCTCCATCACTCCAGGCAGAAGAAAGTTTTTCTCCTGCCCACCGCTTAATGCCCCGAGGGCCAGCTGTTTCTCTTGGGCCTGGGTAGATACACATAGGAATTACATCTGAAGAACAGGCAACATGTTTGTTGTTGTTGTTTGCTGTGGTGCTAAAGATGTCTACTTATTCAGTTATTGAGGTAAAGGCTTTCCATGTTTTGTTTAACAATCCTCTCAATTATACCATGAAAGAGCAATTATTAGTCCCATTTTATGGATAAAATAATTGAGGCTGAGCAAAGACATGTGTCCTATATGACTTTTCACAATTAATAAGTGCTGGAGCCCTGGCTGGAACCCGGCTCGGAGTGACTTCAGCCCACACTCAGTTGGTGATTGCGCATTTGGTCCATTAGGTGGAGGTCACAGGGCCAAGCCCACTGCTGGCCACAGCCTCAACCAGCTGCCTGCACATGGGACCAGCTGGTCTCCATGGAGTCCAAAGAAACGGAGTGGCAGGATTAGTGTAAAACTATCCCTGTGAATAGGAAAACAGCATGTACTGTGAGGATGAGTAAGTAGCAGTATCTTCTTGTGCACAGAAGAGCACGTTATTACAGAATCCTGCCGCTCACTCCACAGATGCAACCCCTTAGCTATGCCCTTAAAACTTGGAAGGACAGGAAGGAAAAGTTCACCACCAGAAATAAAACCTTACTAACAAATGCTCAAGCCTGCACACAGGCCAGAGGTGGTGCAGAGCAGCTTTTTACCTTTCCCCTTGAGCCAGGATGTATACCAAGGGGTCCATTTCATCTGTCTCCCTCCTCCTCCTCCTCCTCCTCCTCCTCCTCCTCCTCCTCCTCCTCCTCCAGCTTCCTGAATGGTCTCTTCAGGAGTTTTGCCCTCCCTTTCCCTATCCCACCCCCAGCTCCTCCTCTTCTTCCTCTTGGCTCTGACATGTTAGACAATACTTTCCATCTGGTTTTCTCCTAAGGGAGCCATGGAGGTTTTAGTGTCTCAGGTCTTACTGGATAAAGGAAAATGATCCCATCCAGACCCACCTCCAGGTGAAATACCAACAATCAAATAAATCTTTATATAATACTGGCCACTGAAACTAGCCTAACTCTAAATCTTGGTCTATTTTACCAAGACCTCTGTCTGTTATCCTAACCTGCAACTTACTGTAAATTTAGCATCTTACTGTAAATTTTCCCAGGTTGGTGTTGAAACAGAATTGAATTAACTAGCCAACTCAATCACCTGTCTACAGAATCATGTGGATGACTTAGTGCTGTGATGTTTAGAAAGAATTATTTTCTTTTCCTTTTAATTCTTGATATTGCAATTTAGGGCCAAAAGTCTTATTTCTGTTTTTAATCTGCTTTGGCAAATGTTTCTTCTCCTCAGATTTCTGATTTCAAACTTAAGCATTTTCAAACATGGTCCTCCAAAGATATACTTACTTAATTTTTTAATTTTCAATTTTCTATTTCCAATTAATATTTGGAATAATTATTAAAATTATTTAAGATATCATTTCTTCCCTTGCTTTAAGTCTCTCCTTCAAATCTGTTCAAAACTCAAGAACTAAGATGCAAATTAGAGCAGCTTTTGAGAAAACAATCTGACCATTTCTATCATACAGAATATAACATAGGGTGTCATACTATGTATATAAAGGTGTTTATTATTGTGTATTGTGATTTCAAAGTAATTGGAAACCACTTCAATAATAATCAGTAGAGAAATGGTTGATTGGTTTGTTTGATTTATTTGATTACAGTGCATGCATGCTATAGGATATTGTGCAATGAGCTGGGAGTGGTGGTGCACACTTGTAATCCCAGTACTTGGGAGGCTGAGACAGGAGGATTGCAGGTTCGCAGCCAGCCTCGCCTACTTAGTGAGGCCTCTGCAACTTAGGGAGAACCTGTTTCAAAATAAAGAATTAAAAAATAGGGCTGGGGGTGTAGCTCGGAGGTAGAATGCCCCTGGGTTCAATCCCCAGTACCTAAAAAAAAAAAATATTGTGCAAGATATTAATTCAAAGGAACAGGAACTTAGGTTCCAACTTGTTTTTTTTTTTTTTTGGTACTAGGGATTGAACCCAGGGGGATTCTACCACTGAGCTCCACCCCAGTCATTTTTATTTTTTGTTTGGAAACAGGGTCTTTCTAGGTTGCAGAGAGTCTTGATACATTGCTATGGCTGGCCTGGAATCTGCGATTCTCCTCCCAAGTACGGGATTACAGGCATGCTCCACCACGCCTAGCTTCACCCCCATTTTTTGAGAATGCAATTTTGTCCCCTTTCCTTTGGTCACTTCAGTATCAACATTTGAACAACACAGGAACAAGCACTGTTTTGGCTTTGGGAAAAATGGATTCTTGCCCTCCACTACTCACACCTGTATGACCTTAGGCAAGTCATACTTCTTGAACTTCAGTTCTCACATTGATAAAATGAGGAAATTAAGTTAAAAGATCTCTCTCTAGTCTACTCTATTATGAGTTGTTTTGGCTTCAACTCTAAGCTGAATGGTCTTAATTTAAAGAAAGTTTATAGAGGAAATGAAAATCTTCCAAAATAAAGTTATTTTTCTATTATAAAAGCAAAACATATGTGTTGAGACAATTCAAACAACACTGAATTGTTTCAGGAAAATTTAATAGTATAATCATCCCTTTGTTCATTCTTATCTTCCTACATAAACAAAATCAATGTTAGTTTGGTGTTTATTCTTTCATAATATTTTCTGTACTGATACAGCTTTCTGTTCATTAGACGTCCATCTCCTTATCCTTCATGTTTTAGTTTAATCATCATTTCCTCATGGGGTCCACCAAGCCCAGTGTATCTAAAGTGGGACTCAGAATGACCACGTCATGTTTCATTACCTCTGCATTACATTATTGCCCAATTATCTTACAAAATTATTGTCTGGTTTATTGCCCATTATTCTCATCAGAATTTAAACTGTACGGGCAGGGTCATGTTTGGCTTTGTTGCTTTCATTTCAACATCTAGGACAATATAATCTTTACAAAGGCAGAGGTTTCCTTCCTTCCTTCCTTCCTTCCTTCCTTCCTTCCTTCCTTCCTTCCTTTTATGCTTCTTTTGTTCACTGATACACTTGTATTGCCCCGTGCCTGAAGTAAGGCCTGGCACATAGCAGACACAAAATAAATCCTTTTAACTCTCAAATGATTAAGCACTGGGGACTCAGTAAATACTGTTTTGTTACATTATTGAATCAATAATTAAATAGCTTAATTATTACTTTTGGATAACCAGATGAAAACTAGCAAAATTATTTAGGGAGAAACCTCCTTAATTGAATAGCTAAGAGTGATTTATAAATAAAGCATCAAAGCATTGTGGTCTATGAGTATTATTAATACATTATTTATAAATAGTCACATTCAAAGTCCTTAGAAACACTTGATACTCAAAAGTTAGCAAAAATTACCTCATTATCTTGTTCAGTTTCTAAATTTGCTTAATCAAAAAAACTGTTTAAAATAAAGACAAGTTACAGAATAAAACTAGGTGCTCATCACAGATGAATGGATAAGAAAACGTGGTTTATACACACAATAGAGTTTTACTCAGCCACAGAGAAGAACAAAATTATGTCATTTGCCAGAAAATGGATGGAACTGGACATAAGCCAGACTCAGAAATCAAAGGCAACATGTTTTTTTCTCATATGTGGAAGCTAAAGAGCAAAAAGAAAGAAAAGAGGCGTCATGAAAATTAGGAGAAAGATCAGTAGAGTGGTGGAAGGGAATTGGGGAAGGGAGGAGGGGAGGGAAAGAAGAGGTTTGGGGAAAGAAACAGACCAAATAATGTTATGTACATATATATGAAAATATCGCTATGAATCTATCATGTACAATTACAATGCACCAGTAATTTTTAAAAAATAGATAAAAGTGAAGATAAAATTCTAAATACATTGTTATCAAATAATAAGAATTCAGAATTTATGAATCCTAAGTAATGCCTTTTGTTTATAATTCAACTCAACAGTTGATGAGTAAATTCAGAATAGGCCTCTCGGGAGTATGCTGTAGCACTTCATGAAACCAGTCACTGCCTCCAACAAAATCCTTTGCCCTCTGTAGATCAGACCATACATCATGTAAGAGGCTCCCAGGTCAAAACAAATCCCTGAATACATAGTCTTGAAAGGCCAAGGGTCATTAATTAAGAAAGACTGTTTACTCAGAGCACTGACCATGCTCTGCCAGCGGCCACCGGTGATGAAGGGTGCAAAGAGATCTGCCTTTCACTGCTGAGCATCTCGGCTTAGTGGGATTACAAAGGAAGGAGAACTCAGCCAGATAGATTTCAGGCCAGCAGACCCTTCTTATTATTTGTGACAACATGTTTTCCTAGTAACAGTTTATTTTGCTGAAAATATTTAAATAAAAGCCTCCAGAGACTCTTTTGAGAAGACGGTTTCGCATTCTCCAGTCAAACACCTGCCTGGTTTTAATGTGCTACTATTTTAGTCCCTTTAAGCATATGCTCCCTCCCATAAGACTCAAGTTGGTCTCTGCATGTTTACTGTCCACACAGCCTCTAAGAATAGAAATACGTCCAGAGAATTTTTCTGGCTATCTCCGTACGCCCTTAACAGCTAAGGAAGTAAACTCATGGACAAGGAAATCATTTTTCTCCGTGTTAACACAACACTTTTAATATGTTAGGTCACAAAACATTCTGCACAAAACTGTCTTCCCACCAGGGTTTCTCCCAATTGTCTTAGTGCGACCAGAGCTACCTCTGCAGCACTCTGGATATGGCCTAACAGACTGATCAAAAATACTCCTAAGCCACTCTCGCTTCTCTCTCTCTCTCTCTCTCTCTCTCTCTACCTAGTGAGGCCCTCCACAACTTCGTGAGACCCAGTTTCAAAATAAAGCATAAAAAAATAGGGCTGGGGGTGTAGCATGGAGGTAGAACGCCCCTGCGTTCAATCCCCAGTACCGCAAAAAAATAAAATAAAAATAAATAAATAAATAAAGCCAATGCACTTGAATTTAAGACAGCTGTCTGCTCCAGAGGTTAGATACACCATTTCATGAAGTGCTACAGCATACTCCCGAGAGGCCTATTCTGAATTTACTCATCAACTGTTGAGTTGAATTATAAACAAAAGGCATTACTTAGGATTCATAAATTCTGAATTCTTATTATTTGATAAAAATGTATTTAGAATTTTATCTTCACCTGAAGCCTGCTTCCTGCTCGACATTTGAAGCAAGTCCATTTGGAACCAGTTATGTACCTTAGACATGTTTCTATGGAAACTCTTTAATGAATACCAATGACCTTAATTAGACTAATCAGTCACAAAAAAACAGTATCTGGCACCACCATCTTATTATCTACAAAGCCAGACTGTCCACCTGCCCCCCATAGCCAGAACCCTGATCTTTTCAAATTCCTGTTTGTCATTTGCTGTCTTTCCTCTCTCTGTGTGTGTGTGTGTGTGTGTGTGTGTGTGTGTGTAGTGGAAGGGGGTATTGGAGATTGAATCAGGGATGTTCTACCTCTGAACTACACCCTCAGCCCTATGTTTTTATTTTTTATTATAAGGGGGTATTGAAGATTGAATCAGGGATGTTCTACCTCTGAACTACACCCTCAGCCCTTTGTTTTTATTTTTTATTATAAGGGGGTATTGAAGATTGAATCAGGGATGTTCTACCTCTGAGCTACACCCCCAGCCCTATTTTTTTTAATTCTTTATTTTGAAACAGGGTCTCCCTAAGTTGCAGAGGGCCTCTCTAAGTTTGCAGCCGAGGCTGGCTGCAAACCTGTGATCCTCTGGTTTCAGCCTTCCAAGTACTGAGATTACAAGCGTGTGCCACCACGCCCAGCTTATTATTATTATTATTTTAAACAGAGTCTAAGTTGCTGAGGCTGGCCTTGAACCTGCAATCCTCCTGTCTCAATCTTCCAAGTACTGGGATCATGGGCATGTACCACAATGCCTGGCTTGCCTTTGCTCTTTAAATGATTCACTCACCCCATTGACTTTTGCTGTGGTATTTGAGTTTTTAAAATAGCAATTAAATATATTTTCATTCCTTATTTTGGGCATGCAATCAAATTTAATGTATGTAAAATGGCAGAAGGGAATGCCTTATTTATATGCATATTGGTATGTGTTGTGGGAGCGAAGGGTGGGGAAGTACTGGGTCTGACAACTTCTGAGCAAATTGTACATACCTCTTGGATGGACTTGTAGACCACACCCTTACCCTTGTGCTGTGGATAGACATGCCTTCTCAGTTCTCTGTTTGCTGAGCTGCACTTCTTTCAGTTCCCACTGCTACTGGCATGAGGAAGACAATGCTGATGGGTGGGTTGGTCAGGCCATTGCACTGTGGTGAGATCGAGAATGATCTCCCCTGTGTCGGTAGTGAACAATGAGACACGAGGCAACCCTGGAAAATGGAGAAACAATAGCTAATGGGGTCTGGGTGAGGATTAAAGAGGATATTACATGTAAATTGCTTAAAACAGTGCCTAGTACACAGTGAACTCTCCATTGCTGTTAGCTATTGTTGCTTCTATTGCTGGTTTGGGGACAACAGGCATCTTGGGAATGAGTTTAGATGGTTTGGGGACCATCTAGTCAAGTTTTCGTAACTTAGTCACTCAAATACTCCAAAGAGATATAAGAGGCTGGATAGAGTTTACCTCTAATCCTAGATATTTATTTAGAAACAAAGAACATTTGTCAAGCCTTTCATCTTTTATAGTCTAGGAGGGGTAAGGAGATAGGCTTGAGAATTTCCTTTGGGAGAATGAATAGAAATCTATAGGAAGAATAACTCAATAGATCATTTAATTCAATCCACTTACTTTAAAGATGATAAACTTGACAAAAAGAGGCACAAGGTCACAAATCAGTGATAAGATCTTTTTTCCTCATTTGTCAAATTCCATGGGAAAAAGAAAACCAAAATCATGTCTAACCATGAGATTAAAACATAGTCTGATCTTCATTAAAGAAAGTGAACTCAAGCCGGGCGTGGTGGCGCATGCTTGTAATCCCAGTACTTTTGGAAGCAGAGACCGGAGGATCCGGGTTCGCAGCCAACCTCAGCTCTCTCTCTCTCTCTCTCCCTGTTTCTCTCTTTCTCTACTTAGTGAGGCCCTCCGCAACTTTGTGAGACCCAGTTTCAAAATAAAGTATAAAAAATAGGGCCGGGGGTGTAGTGCAGAGGTAGAACGCCCCTGGGTTCAATCCCCAGTACCGCAAAAAAAAAAAAAAAGAAAGTGAACTCAATGTAGCTTTTAAATTAATCCTATTATGGAGATTTAACTTACCCCACAAGGTTTGTAGATACTTGGTCAAAGATACAGATGAACATCTCTATAAAGAGTTGAATAGTTGATAATTTTCATGATCCTTTTACTATCAGGTCACCTGTTTGCAAAAAGAGTCATCAATAAGAATATAAATAATAACTAAACTTAAATTCATTACAGCAATTATTCTCAATTGAATCAACTCTGTGTGCTTCCATTATGAGAATACCTACAACATATCTGATTTTTGTGGGCTATGGAAAATAGCAAAAAAAGTTTGATATGTTGCAAAATTAAATAATGATTATTATGGATTTAATTGTGCAAGTGCGAGAAGACAGTACCGAGCAATAAGCTGAGATCGCCATAATACATAAATGCAAAGGGTCTTTCTTTTACCTCATAAGGAATTTACCTATGTTATAGTCTGGATCTAAAGCATCTCCCTAAGGCCCACGTGGTAAAGCCTTGGTCTCCATCTTGGCACTACTGGGAGGTGGAGGAAACATTAAGAGGTGGTCCTAGTGGGAGTGCTTCAGGTCATTGAGGGAATGTCCTTAAAGGGTATTGTGAGACCCCCCCCCCATCTTTTCCTCTCTCTCTCTCTCTATCTTTTACTTCCAGACATGAGGTGAGCAGTTCTTCTCCATCACCCCCCTACCACCCCACCATGATGTGTCATCATAGGCCCAAAGCCACAGAGCCAACCAACTATGGGCTGAAACCTCTAAAACTGTGAGCCAAAATAACCCTTTTCTCTTTATAGGTTGATTATCTCAGGTATTTTTCATAGCGATGGAAAACTAACCCTACCTACAAGTTAAAAGCAAGGATATTTTTACCTTCTCTATGGCCATTCTAAGGTACTATTGTGTTTATTTTCAGAAAACATTCATAAACTATTTGGACTAAAGAACATGTACAATGTACAAAGTGAAGTAAGTTTAAAAATTTTCCCTGGACAGTATCCTTTAACAATCATTATTCAATAACTTTCTATTTTTATCCCCTAACTCCCTTAATTTTCAAGGAAATTTAGATCCTGGGTTCTACCACCATCATCCTGACAATATAGCCCCATCTTGGTGTTGGACAGAGCCATAGCACACATAAGGGCCAGAGTACCTCCTTGAAGAACACTGTGTATTGTGTTTCTTCGTATGTCCCTAGTATGAGCATAATATGGCACATAGTGATACAAATAAGGTGAATATTGAAGCTGTTCTTGGTGACAAAAATTTAGTGAAAGCTTTTATATGGAATGATTTTTTTTTTTTTTTGCGGTACTGGGGATTGAACCCAGAAGCATTCTACCTCTGAGCTACACTCCCAATAGCTACACTATTTTTTTATTCTTTATTTTTAGAAACAGGGTCTCATTAAGTTGCAGAGGGCCTTGCTAAGTAGCTGAGGCTGACAGCGAACCTGGATCCTCTGGTCTCCGCCTCCCAAGTACTGGGATTACAGGCGTACGCCACCACGCCTGGCTTGGAATGATTTTTTGAATAGAAAGTGCCATATAGCTTCAAAGGAATTCAGGAGAAGACAGGCTACTAGGGAGATAGAGCTCTTCATGGAAGCCACATGGCCACTAAGAGAAACCTGGCCTCGTGGCCAGTTTAAGACAAGAGGGCTCTAGTCTCTTGGAAGGGAAGAGCCAATTGTTACCACCCAGTTGGTAAATGTGCCTCAGGGAAAATGAAACAGGCTGCATTGAAAGAAAGAGAGAAACTTGGTAGGGTCTGTGTACCAGGAAAGCTGTGCCAACAGTCCAATCTATAGTAGACTCTTTGACATTGTAACTGGTCCCCTCCAAAGCCAGGACAAACCCAGTAACAATGAACCATGAAAATAAGGTCAGGGTCAGAGAGAGCTGAAAGAGCTTTGACTTTGAGGGATCTGAAGGCAATGTGGCCAGAACAGGTAGTTATTATTTAAAGAAGTCAAAGTTGTAACCATGGGAATTGCATCAAGCACCAAGTCTAAACCTGCTATGAAGACAGATTTGAGAACACAGCAAGATGGATAGCAGAGAGGACCAGATAAAGGGCAGAAACTGGACTAAGCTGGGGAACCTGGCTCTAAAGCAGAGCTTGTGAGTGATTTACTCCAATCAAACCTTACCCTCACCACTCCATCAAAACTGCTCTTGTAAGAGCTATCAATGGGGTTGGATTTAACGATAAGCCACACATTAAACACAAAGGTCAGTTCTCTGCTTTTTGCTTTGTTTCAGGAGCACTGGACATGGTTGACCATTCTCTCATCTTTGATTATAACTTTCTTCATTTGGCTTCCAGGAAACTACATGGATGTCCCTCCTACCTCACTAATTGCTTCTTCTTGGCCTTTTGAGTTTGTTCCTTTTCCACGATGTTATGGTTTAGATGGAGACTGTACCCTGGAAGAGCTCATGTATTGATGCTCAGAGGTGACATAATTGAATCATGAGGGTTCTAATCTCATTGGTGGAAAAATCCATTGATGGATTAATGGGTTATTTGGATGGTAAGGTAGGCAGGTAGGGTGTGGATGGAGGAGATAGGTCACTGGGGGTGTGGCCTTGGAGGTTACATATGTCCCTTGCCACTTGCTTTACGCTCTCTCCTCTCTCTGCTTCCTGCTGCCATACCCTAAGCCCCACAGACATGGCCTAACCTTGGACTGAAACCTCCAGAACTATGAGCAAATAAATCTTCCTTCCTCTAAGTTGTGGTCATCAAGTATTTTGGTTCACAGCAGCAAAAATGCTGACTGAAACACTTAGTATATGGTTTTCTTTTCTTCTCCACATATACATACTCACTTTGTGATCTCACCCCATCTCACCACTCTCAGTACAAGTTATATACCAATGATTTCCAAATTAATATCTCCATCCTGACCTCTCTCATGAACTCAGATTCTTGTTTCTGCTGGGCTATGTAAACTTCTTATGTCCACATTTGAACTCTTCATCTTATCCCCAATCGGTTTCATCTTCCACTTTCCCCATTTCAGCATATGAAAACTCATCCTTACAGATTCTCAGGCTGAAAACCTTGGTGTAAACATTGACGCCTCTCATTCATTCTCACGTCATGGCCACTCCATTGGCAAATCCTGTTGGCTCTACCTTCACAATACAGGAGAGTCCTGCCTCATCCCACCACTTCCTCTGCTCATCCCCCACCCCCAGCCTCCTCATCTCCCTCCTGGATGACTGATGTCTCCCAAGCATCCTCCCTGTTCCAACCTTTCTCCCTATAGTCTATTGCCAACACAGCAGCCCGCTTATCACTTTTTAAATTTTAAGTCAGAACATGTCATTTTTCTCAAAACCCATTTCCCACCAAGTAAAAGCCACATTCCTTGCACTACCCTGACCCTTCGTGAGATGACCCCAGATACTTCTCTGACTGTATCCTCACTTCTTTTCCTCTTGATCTCTACCGCGGTCACAATGGCCTCTCTGCTTTGAGAACAGTTCTGCTGTTTGCATGGCTCTTCCTTCTGCCTGTAACAGTCTTTCCAGACACTCACATGGCTAACGCCTTTCTTCACCTTTGAGTCTACGTATAAATGCCAATTGTTCAATGAGGCCCCCTGACCACCCTATTTAAAATTTCAACCTGTTCCCAGCTCCACTATACTTAATCATTATCCTTTCACTGCTCAATTTTTAAAAATAGCATTAACCACTTTCTAATATACTACAAATGTAATTATTTATACTGGTTTGTTATGTTTTGCATTTGTGACCATTTCCTACTGCTTGAGATTCAGCTTGACAGGGGCAAGGTCCTGTCTCTAGTTTATTCATGTATTTTGAGTCTTGCAGAGTGCCTGACATGTAGGAGATGCTCTACAAATACATGGTAAGAAAGAAATGATTTATATATTAAAAAGATGAGTCATAATGCTCTGCAGAGAAGATACTTCAATTAAAGGGTCAAATGAAGCAAGAAGACCAAAGAAAAGCCTGGTGCTTCAGTTCAGGTGAGAGCAGGTGGGGTGTGGACCAGGGGGAAGGAGCCCAGTGTTTCTGTATCTGGCCAAGCCTCCTTGTCTGGACAGAGCTGGCCTCACTCGTAGCCAAGAACTATATGATATGTCCTCACTCAGCCCTTGTCTGTCTCCCAAATCTTGTTGGATAGTATCTCTTTAAAGTCCACTTAAATGTTAATATCCATGTGAAACCTTAGCCAAATTCTGTCCCACCCCAAGCCAAATTTGCTACTACTTCTTATTTTCACAACATCTTGCCAATGCCTTTTATATAATGCTCATTGCATTGAATGGAAATTAGAATTCATATCTTCATATAGTCATAAATTTGTTTCCCTTGCTATGTTGTAAGGCCCCTGAGTCCAGAGAGTATTTTTTAATTGATCTTTAGTGTGTGTGTGTGTGTGTGTGTGTGTGTGTGTGTGTGTGTGTGTATGTTACCAGGGATTGAACCCAGCAGTGTTCTACCTCCAAGCTACACCACCAGCCCTTTATTTTTTGTTTTGAAACAGGGTCTTGCTAGGTTGCTGAGAGTCTTGCTAAGTTGCTAAGGCTGGTCTTGAAACTGCAATTCTCCTGACTCAGCCTCCAAAGTACTGGGATTACAGGCGTGCGCCAACACACCCAGTTTATTGATCTTTATTCTTATAACTAAACTGAGTTTAATGCCAACCCATGGTAAATTGTCAGCAAATAAATAGCCATAATTTTAGATCAAGTTCATTTCATTTAAAGGGGGATATCTTTTTGTCTTAAGCAGTTTTAATTTAATCATATGCTAACAACAGATGCATGACTTCTTAGATGAGTCATGTATTTTTATAATTTCTAAGTGTTTTTATAAATAAGGGTAAAGAACCACCATTTCTGCAATTTTTAAATTTTTAAATGCAAGAGTATTCAAACATAGTATATCATATGGTTTTTTTGGTTTGGTTTGGTTTTTTTTTTTTTTCATCAGAAAAAGATTCAGAACCTCAGACTATCTCTCAGGTCCTACGTTTCTGGCCTCGAACATTCAGTGTGTCTTCAGGTCTAAAGGAGCAGATTAAGCCAGTTGTTCTATCAGCTTGCAGTATTTGGAAGCTGGCCAGAGCTGCCTAAGAATATCCCCCCTCTTACTCTCTTCCCTTCTGCCAGGCTCACTCAGTGAGTCCACTTGCAGAATCAAATGAAAATCAATCCCTTTTTATGCAAACCTTCCTGAAGAGGCAGGACTCTGTTTGGTCACAGGAGTGGAGGTTCGTGAGATGGAAGCCCTGCTGGTGATTGCTCCCCACGGAGGGCTGGCCAGAGGCCTCTCCACCACAGGGCGACGAAAGGGAGGATCAAAGGGCTCTGGAAGCCAAGCTCCATTAGGCTCGCCTTTTCTAAATATAGTGCACTTCAGTAAACACCATTGTGAATTTGCAGTTTGCTTGCTGGGAAGTGCATTGCTACCTCCACCAAAATTTTGTGCATGTACATATTTGTATCCTATTGGACCTTATTTTATCAACAAAAACAATCAGAAAGTTCACTTTTTATTTTAAAATGTGGTATTCACTCAGGTCCCACTTAGTGTTTTAGATACATTGACTTCAAGAAAAAGAACTTGGACTCAGGGCAAGTTGAATGAGTGAAGTTTAACCAAAGACAAGGTAAGGTCTCTACTGTTCTTGGAAAATGCCACCTGAGACCAGGCTGCTGAGAGCCACAGCCCTGTGACCATGCTGTGACACCAGTCAAATAAGGACTGAGCTGGACAAATTGAGACAATGCATTGCTTTATACAAATTCTTTGAGCAGCGTCTACTGCTACAATTATAAAGATGTGCCTGTTTTATTTTCTGAAAGGGCCCTGATTGTGAAGGCACTGTCCTTATTTTGGGTTTATGCTCACCTTGGATCCTGATAGAAACTAAATCCCTCTTTTCTGTAGCCAGCACCTGATCCTTGGGATGATGTTCACCCTCCCCTAAAAAAAGATCAGGAGAGAAAGCACAGCAAGTGTGCAAAGTTCAGCAATGGTTCAGGACAGGAACCAGGGAACATGATCTCCAGTGGAAGCTGTGGGGATCACCAAGGGAGGATATGATGATCTGAGCTGACTTTATCCCAAGATGTCCTCATGCAGGTGGGAGAGACATGGCAACCGCAGAAATCACAAATGGGCAGAGTCTACACTTTGTGAAATATATCTGAAACTAGCTCTCTCACCCTAGTGGGGCCTACTGTTTTAGTTTTTACATAGAAGAAATCTCAGAGTCTCCATACATCATGACTCCCTCCATCTATCATTTTCAAGATATGTTTTATTTTTTAGAGGTTATTTGTTCCTCTCCAACCAACTTCTCTTTTATTAGCTTATTATGTCGACCAAACAAATTAGGGTAACCATTTGAGAAAACATATCTTTCTGTCTGGAAGCAGATAGAAAAAAAAGGGACTAGATATTACATAATGCTAGCTAAATATGAGAGAAGTGGTAAAAAGGACAAGAGGGGAAGACAAAAAGCCTAAATCTTGTAGGGTTTTTGGATTTTGCTCTTTTTAATTTTTGTTTTTTGTGGCTCCTAGTATTCTTTATGTGTTTAATCATTCCATCTTCAAAATAACTGGAAACTAGTCTTTCACACATTTATAAAATAAGAACCCACTTTAGAAAAATCTCCCCTGCCAATTTTTTTTAACTTACAAAATATAAATTAGGGCATGCTTTTTTCCTTCACACACGAAGAATCCTCAGTAGGTTCCTGCAAGTCAAAATTATGCAGAACAAAGCTTTTACAAATAGCTGTCATGTGGTGGAAAGAATCAAAAGATCGCAATTAATGTCCCAGCTACACCATTTATTAGTTCTGTGACCTTGGGCACTTAAGTCAGTTAACCTTTTTGAGCTTCTGTGTTCTTTTCTATAAAACAAAGATAATAACACCTACTTCACAGACTTGTTAGGGTCAAATGAGATAATTTGTGTAGAAGCCTTTGGCTATGCAAACCTATTTATTTGTGAATTCAATGAACATTCGTCAAGCCTCTGCCATGGCCAGGGTCATGTGTGTGTTTGGCATGTGTACTTGGACTTGCAATTTTCCTCTCTTAGAGACTTCCATTTTCTGTTAAAATGCTACATTTTACTGGATGTTATCAAGCATATAATAATTGGATAAGTCATTTAGTAAACTACCGTTGCTGTGCAGCTTTAGAATGTCACCATGATGAAAGCTATTTAAAATAAAATTTGGCATATACGTATTCAAGACTTCTCAGAAATACATCTACAGTTTAAAGTGAAGGACAAATTACATACACATATTCAGTTGCTTCTGCATATAGTTCACATACACCATGAATTGTGAACAAAGGGTCTACTTCTGGAAAACATACTATATTTACTGGTTAATGTGAAGTAAAGGACACGCATGTGTCTCAGCCTTTCCAATCAGAATGGATGGAAAATGGCTCTTGGTTTGTGGGTGCAGATGCTATTGAGGGTTTGCCATTCTGGAGGCGTTTCCAAGTTCTGCTGCAGTTTATAAACTGAGCCCCTGTACTGGGTACCTTAGCAGGGTGTCCCTGGTAGGTCTAGTTTCTGGCCTTTCCAAGCTATCCCACATTGACACTTTCTGCCTCCATCTGTTTTGATGCTGAGGGCTTTGCGCGACCTCCTCTTGGGTTCCTTCTGCAGCTGGCTGGGAGCATCTTTCCACCTGCACGCCACTCCTACTCCTCTCAGCACCTCTGTGGAGCAAGAACTCCAGTCTTACAGTGAATCCTAGGGCTTATATATCTCTAATAACATTTCTCAAGAAGTTACATTCACTAGCTCTGGAAATTTTCGTTTGCCCAACCATAGGGAAAAGGGTTGTAACCTTGCAAAAAGTCAAAGGGGCTCCAAACAAGTTCTAGTCTACATTCATAGCACCCCCTGAACTATCCAGCCTTACATGGCAGCCCTGATTAAAACAAAACAAGAAAACTGGAAGATCTGGAGTATTCCTTGGAATTAAATCTGAAGCTTCATCACACATGAAATCTGCACTCCCTTTTATGGCCCCGGTTTGTGTTGGCCACTTTAATCTAGCTTTGTCATCAACACCGGAAAGTGTTCTGTCTCAGCACAGGCAAGCTTAATGTCTTGGAATCTATCTCCTCTCCTGTCTCCACATTGCCACTGCCTTAGGTCAGGTCTCTATCTATCCTCTTTCCCCTGGATTATGCTAACCACCTCCTATCTGGTCTTCTTGTCCTCTATCTGTACCCATCAATCTGTTTTTCAGTGTTGACAAGGCGACCCATCTAAATCACAATCATTCTCATGCCTGCGATCCTTTGATACTTTTCCATTGCCTTCAGGACAAAAATCCAAACTCCTCAGCTTGGATATATAACCTTTCATGATTATGGCTCCTGCTCTTGTCTTTTGTTTCTGTAACACCGTGCTCGCTCAGGTCAAGGCCTTTGCTTTTGATACTGCCACTGCCTAGAGTCCCCCTTTCCTTCACTGTGCCCTTTTCCTGACCAAGCACAAGTTGGATATTACCTCCCCTGGGAGCAAGTTCAAAGCAAAATCAGGGATGGTGAATTTAGTAATGAAAATACTTCCTAGACCCCAAAGAGTTGAAAAGTAAGTCTTAAGAAGGGTCAGAAAGAAAAAGCCACTCCTGGCCCTCCAACATGCCTCCTTCATAGGGTTAGTTGCAGTGGCGCGCTGAGGGATGTGGAGTGACGGCCGTGCTGAGCCGCACTACTATGTTTCCTCCTAACCTCTGAGGCCAAAGAGAGGGCATCTGTAAGTGCCGCTAGGCTGCCACCCAAAGATAATCAGATGACAGAAAGAACCCATCAGAGGCAGCCAAGAGTCACCTGGGAAATAAAAGATGGTAGCAGAAAAAAACATAAGCTCAGGAAGCTGAAAAGTTGAGTTCTGGTCATGGTACCTTATGTCTCAGTTTATCATTTTGATGTGAAAGGATAGGACTCTGCCATGGTTTGTCATTCTGTGCTTTACATGGCCCTAGGAACTCTAGATGTTTTTCAAAGTCCACCTCAGAAGAATAGAAGGGATGAATACAGTTCCCCCGAACCTCTCCACTTTGGTGGAGATCTTGTTCTTCAGTTAAGATTCATCAAGGATTATGCTACTTAAAATGCACCCTATTTTATTCTTTATTTTGAAACAGGATATCACTAAGTTGCTGAGGGCCTCGTTAAGTTGCTGAGACTGGCTGCAAACCTGCGATCCTCCTATCTCAGCCTGCCAAGTACTGGGAGATTACAAGGGTGCAACACCACACCCGGCTTAAAACGCATTAAAAAACCCTCAAATAAATGGATACATGCAGACTTTCCATGAGTCAACCTATACATCACCTTTTCCCAGAGGTGAGACAGATGTGTTAACAGATACAGCCAGAAGCCACCTGGATGCTGCTCTCACAGACACCTGCCCCTGCTTCCTCCAAGTGAGAAGTTTACTGTCCAGGGACCAGTTGGACTTTGTCCCCCAAGTCAATCAAGGCCAGTTGTTCTTGTTATTTTTATCATAGTTGTTTAGTTATATATTATATAAGCCAATTAGAGTGAAAAGAGAGTTCTTTTTCCTAAGAATACTAGGGAATATTAGTATTAAAACAAATCACTAAAATATTGCTGTAGGATTATGTATAAGTGAGTTAACTCTTTGGGGGAAAGATTATAAAAATAAAGGTGGAAGTTACTCTCAGATTGTTTCATAATTGTCTCGGAGTTCTAATTCCACTTTAAAGAAATCCAATCTGGAAATTGAACATGATATACTAGAAGTGACATCCACACAAAGGAGGCAAAACCCAGAACTCCAAATGGTGTGTTCACACCCCAATCAAGCTTTGGTCTACATCAGACATTAGAAAATAGACTTCTAGCCGGGCGTGGTGGCACACGCTTGTAATCCCAGTACTTGGGAGGCTGAGACAGGAGGATCTGGGTGGCCAGCCTCAGCTACTTAATGAGGCCTCCGCAATTTAGTGAGATCCTGTTTCAAAATAAAGAATAAAAAATAGGGCTGGGGATGTAGCTAGGAGGTAGAATGCCCCTGGGTTCAATCTCCGATACCACACAAAAAATAGACTTCTATATTTTAAGACCAAATAAAATATTTATATATATATATATATATATATATATACACACACACATACATACACACACTATTTTATGATTTACCACTTTGATTTTTTTCAATTAATAGCTAGTCCTATCGTGTGTGTGTGTGTGTGTGTGTGTGTGTGTGTGTGTGTGTGTGTTCTGCAAAAACAAGCAAGCTTGCAGCGACAGCCCAGGACCTGCGATTCTGCTGGCATTTTTCATGCAAGCAGAGAAGACACTTGTATTGAAGTGAACCCTGACTGGCCTCGCATATGTGCAGCTGTCAGGCTCAATGGCCACGATCACACAGACAGCACGGTCGTTTCCAACGACAACAGGTGTTCATGATTTTAAGTCTTTCTTAAATTTCAACAGAGACTGCAGTATGGTCATGGAAAAAGCAGTTGAAAGAGAAGAAGAAAGATAGTCGGGGGTGTGGAGTGAATGGTGTGACCTGGAGCCTGTCTAACTGGTCAGTACTATGTGTGTAGTGCCAGAGGGCTCTGCTTGGCAAGCCCAGCGTGACAAAGATGGACTGATTTTGCTTTCAACTGTGACCAGTCACTGAATGACTTATCTCGTGTTCTCTGGGCAGTGACAAGATGACAACCATACAAACCATCTTTGCCCAGAGATAGTTGGAACTGTTGACAGCAAGATTAGCATCGCCAGGGGTCAACAGAAAGTGCCCACTAGTTGGACATTGATCTAACATGAGAAATACATGAGTTGCATGAAAGATGTGCTATATTTTTCTGTAGAAGGTAGGTTCTGAAAACTGAGTATAGATCCCTACTGTGTAAAACAGTTTCATGAAAGACTAATAATTCATTTTATTAGGAGTATCTGTGACCTATAATTAAAGTACAAGCTTTAATTAACAAATAAAGAGTTAGCCAGGCCTGGTGAAACACGCCAGGGTGAAACAATCCCGTACTTGGGAGGCTGAGACAGGAGAATCACAGGTTTGAGGCCAGACTCAGGAACTTAGCAAGACCCTCAGCAACTTAGTGAGACCCCGTTTTGAGATTTAAAAAATAAATACAATAGGGATGATGGTATAGCTTGTGGGTAGAATCCCTGGGTTCAATCTCCAGTACCACAAAAAAAGAGCTTTGTGTCTTAAATTACATATAAGCATCAGCCCCCTACATGCCATCTTCTTTTTTTTTAATATGTTTTTATTGGTGCATTGTAGTCTCACATCACAATGAGTATCCGTTTGGTGTTAACATACATGCACACAGCTCTTGGTGTCCCTCCCCCCCCCCACATGTAGCACTGAGAATGATGTTGGTATAATCTCATATGTACACATTGTTTATGATAGTAATTCCATAGATTCACTTCTTTCTTGCCCTTCCCCTTCCCTTGTACCCCTTCCCTTGCACCACTGAGGGTTCTCTGTTGTCATTGGAGTCCCTTTTGTGTCCCCACTACTCCCTAGGTTGCGCATATTAATG
>PVJS01010678.1:30959-47576 GCA_004027185.1 Glis glis | reverse complement strand
AAAAAATAGGGCCGGGGGTGTAGCGCGGAGGTAGAACACCCCTGGGTTCAATCCCCGGTACCGAAAAAAAAAAAAAAAGAAAAATCAGACCACAAGGTGTGTAGTTAGGATAAATAGCTCAGCCAGGTGCAGCGGTGCACACCTGTAATCCCAGTACTTGGGAGGCTAAGACAGGAGGATTGCAAGTTTGAGGACAGTTTCAGCAACTTAGTGAGACCCTATTTCAAAATAAAAGGGGCTGAGGGTGTAGTTCAGAGGTAGAATGCCCCTGGGTTCAGACCCTAGCACCAAAAATAAAAGATAAAAATAAAAAAGAATATCTCTCATGAAACCTTTTTTCTATTTTCAGACACTGTATAACAGACCCATTCACGTTTGTGAGTATAGCCCTGGACCATACAAAAGATATGTTTTTTGCCATAGGTCAGTACCAAAAGGTTTGCAAAATGCTCTTTGGAAGAGCAGTCTATCATGTGACGCAGTTTGAGCCGTACTTATATATCTATGTTTGGGCTGCAATCAGTTGAAAAATGGATGTATAATAAATACCTACAATTGGGATGGATACAGATATCATAGTTTTCCGAGGCCTGAGGAAGGGAACAGTTCAAATAAGGTTAAATCTATACATGAAGAAGGTATTACTACCAATCTCAGTAACATGTATGGGGAGGGAGGGCAGGAGGAAAAACAGGTTGGGATACAGAGGGAGATACAGCAAGTGATGCGTGCATGAATTTATGTCTTGCTTTGAATCTAAGATGTATAGTTACAATGCACCAGTCAAAGTATAAAAAAGATTATAGTTTTTTTCAGAAATTTATGAAAAAACAACAAAGCTTTGTTTATGAAAGAGGAAGTTCCCAATTCCTGGCCTGCGACACTAGTCTTCACCTTTGGGCCCCTGAAATTCTTCAACAATGATGCTATTCTTCCTCTCTGTAGTGGATTCCAATTTCCAAGTGGTCCTTCTTCCTTGCCCGAACAAGCCAAGGTAACTGCACAAAGTCTCTAGTGCAGAAGGATCCATGGTAGGGAGACGAGATGAGGTCAGGGGGCACCAGTGTTATTTTAGGTGACTCTAGCTTGTGACAGACCTTGACCAACATGATGGGCATGTCTTTCACTGTTCGTCTCCAACCCACCTGGTTATAGCTAGAGGACAGATTCCACATGAGGCTAACTGTTCACAACCCATTTAAAAAAAGAAAAAAAAAAAACCTTAGCCCGGCGTGGTGGCGCACACTTGTAATCCCAATACTTTGGGAGGCGGAAACTGGAGGATCTGGGTTCACGCCAGCCTCAGCTCGCTCGCTCTCTCTCTCTCTCTCTCTCTCTCTCTCTCTCCCTCCCTCCCTCCCTCCCTCTCTCTCTACTTAGTGAGGCCCTCCACAACTTCGTGAGACCTGGTTTCAAAATAAAGTATAAAAAATAGGGCCGGGGGTGTAGCGCGGAGGTAGAACGCCCCTGGGTTCAATCGCCGGTACCGCAAAAAAACAAAACAAAACAAAAAAAAACCTTACATGTAACAATCTTGCAAAAGATGCATGGATTTTTATATTTTCCCCAGTATAAACACATGGAAACTGTTATCTACACAAAGAACAGAATGGGATCCTCGATCTCGGGGCTACTCCCAGGAACCATCCTCCAATCCCATAGAACAATTTTGCTCTTTTGTGTGTGTGTGTGTGGCACTGGGGATTGAACCCAGGGGCATTCTACCTCCAAGCTACACCCCCAGCCCAATTTTTTATTCTTTATTTTGAAACAGGGTCTCACTAAGTTGTGGAGGGCCTCACTAAATAGCTGAGGCTGGCCGCAAACCTGGATCCTCCTGTCTCAGCCTCCCAAGTACTGGGATGACAAGCGTGCGCCACCATGCCCGGCTATAATTTTGCTCTTAAACAAAAAGAAACCAAGGCTCAAGGATGAAAGTTCTTAGCAAGGAAAGGATCCAGTTTAAATCTACCATCTTTCTTGTACTTATTTCTGCTGTTGCCTTCTATTTACAGCGTGTGGAAACGGCTTTCCACTTATAGTCGCAACACCCATTTCCTTTAAAAATAAACGTAAGTCAGAAGAATGTTGCCTCAAGAAAAATGTTAAGAATTTAGGAAAGCAGGAGGTGCATATATGGCAAAAAGTGAGCAGGTGGTATGCGACCAAAGTCTGAGACACTTGTTCAGGGTTGCTGATCGCCGGGAAATGCTAAGCAGGTGAGCCAAACACTCTGATCTTCCTTGGATGAGGGTGGATCTTCTCTCCTGCCCCATCCCATGAGAGAGTGAAAGGACTAATTCGCTCTCTTGCATAAACTTTTTATTTTTATTTTATTTTTTTCTGTGCTGGAGATCAAACCTGGGCTAGGCAAGTGCTCTCCCACTGAGCTATTCCCCCAGACCCCCTTGTATAATCTTAAACAATTTAATGACCGGTTGGTTCTCACAGGATGTGTTGCGCTATTATTTTTATTAACTCCTGGCTTATATTTCTCACATGCATCACGCTAATCAAGATGGAAAGTAGCTGATTCAGAATGAATGAAAGCGCATCGCACCTCTCTTCTTCTCTATTTTGTTCTAAAAGGGCCACTTAGAATGGGGATCTATTGTAACAAAAGACCACAGAGAGCCCATATTACTGATTGCCTTTAATATTGTAATTGTGGCAAAATGGCATGAAACACCTGATATGAAACAAATTGAGGAAGAAAAGGAAGATGCTGTTTGAATAGAAACAGCAATTGAGCCGGGTGTGGTGGCACACGCTTGTAATCCCAGTACTTGGGAGGCTGAGACCAGAGGATCCAGGTTCGCGGCCAGCCTCAGCTACTTAGTGAGGCCCTCCGCAACTTTGTGAGACCTGGTTTGGGATGTCCTTCTTGGGTTTGATCCTGTTTCTCTCTACCATTTTCTACACCAAAGGGAATGAGTCCTTCAGGTAACAAGATGTTGGCTGGGTATCTGAATGGAGGCATTATAAACTTCAACAACTTTGCAACTGCTATCACTAGTCTTTTAAAAAGAAAGGGGAAGCTGGGTATGGTGGTGCACGCCTGTAATCCCAGTACTCGCTCGGGAGGCTGAGACAAGAGCATCACAGGTTCGAGACCAGCCTTAGCTAAAATTTAGAGACATTCTCAGCAACCTAGCAAGACTGTTTCAAAACAAACAAAAAGAAACCACAAAAAATGGGCTGGGGGTATAGGTCAGAGGTAGAGTGCCCCTGGGTTCAATTCCCAGCATCAAAAAAAAGGGGGGGGGTGGGGAATGGTTCTTTTTTTCTAGTTCTTCAATTTTTAATAACCAAATAAAATTAAGATGTCGCTCCACTGAGAGTATTAAGAAGTTTCAAGATTTCAGTAGAAACATGAAAACAATGTTGCTCCATTTTTTCTCTTCTATCCTTCGTTTATCATCAGCATCTCTGTTCCCAGTCCCCAGTATATGCTGACAGTATCTCACCCAGGATTCTCATAAGCACCCTGGACCCATTCAGATATCCCAAAGAATGACACCAAGCATCAGAAATCTAATAGAAACGCTGCAACAAAATCTTGCTTAATCCTATTGTGCTTGAATTTCTCCCATTTCATTTAAGCTAGAGTTTCAAACAAGTAATAGGAATATTAATGTGCTGCATATGTAATTTCCAGGCCCCCTTGTACTCCAGCACATAAACCCCTGTATCCATTCCTAAATGATCAAACTGATAGTTTTCTATCAAGACCATGCTTTGTATCCGTAAGGGTTTCTAACTTTATTGTATTTTTCAATTTTTCTACATTGGCATATTACATTATTGTGGGTTCTCTGTTTGTTTATGGTACTGGGGATTGAACCCAGGGGCATTCTACCTGTGAGCTACACCCTCAGCCCTTTTTATTTTTTTCTTTTTGAAACAGGGTCTTGCTAAGTTGCTGAGGGTCTTGCTAGGTTGCTGAGGCTGGCCTCAAACCTGCGATCTTCCTCCCTGTGTCTCAGCCTCCCAAGTACTGGGATTACAGGCGTGCACCACCACGCCTGGCACATTATTGTGAAGCTCTGAAAACGTCACCCCATAAAGAAATTAAATGAAACTTGCAATTTTGAGGAAAGGTTCTGTGAAAGAAATACCAACGCTCGACAATTTCCAGGAAATCTCAATATTCCTCATGAGTTGATATAAAAAAAGGGAAATCCTAATCTGTCCTGGCACTTTAAAAATAGCTGATATTGAACAAGCAATTGCGCGACTTTATTTTTAGAATGCTTAAGTCAGCACAGATGCAAAGAATTACCATGCTGTTCGCACTAAGACGTAAATTATGAATTGCTTGTGATTGATCAATTACCGTGATTTATATGGCCTTAGGAAGTGGCAGCTCTTACTCGATCCAGATTGGGAGGGTCACTCATTTCAAAAAGAAGCCTAAAACAAATTAAAATGGTCTATTCACCACTGTAATTTCAGGCTTATGAAATGGTGCAGCCTGGGGCATCAAAGCACGGGCGTGCTGGAAGGCGGCTCCAGCAAGACCTACAGGAAACAGCACAGCACAGCTCGTCCCCTGGAGAGCACTTATTCTGGGGCCCAATTTACAGTATTCAGACACATGCAGTATTTTCTTTATTCTGGCCACCTTAAGATAGACAGAAAGCCGGCCATATTCTGCCAAAGAGGGCAGTACTGAGAGATGGTAAGAAGCTTGCCCAAGGTCATGAGCCTAGCAAATGGTAGAATGAGACTTCAAAAGCTGGTCTAGAGCCAGGCGTGGTGGCGCACACCTGTAATCTCAGTACTTGGGAGGCTGAGACAGGAGGATCACAGGTTCGAGGACAGCCTCAGTAACTTAGTCAGACCCTGGTTCAAAATAAAAAGTAAAACAGGGCTGGAGGTATATCTCAGAGGTAGAATGCCCCTAGGTTCAATCCCCAGTACCATAAAAAAATAAAATAAAGTAAAATTTAAAAAACTGGCCTAATTCCAGAGTTCTCTATAAATCAAGTGCCCTTCTAATTAACCCAGTATCGGTTCTCTTCCTCTGTACACATGTCTCTATTATGTTTTTTTTATTTTTCATGGTGCTGGGGATTGAACCCAGAGGCATTCTACCTTCGAGCTATACCTCCCAGCCCAATTTTATTTCTTATTTGGAAACGGGGTCTTGCTAGGTTGCTGAGGTTGTCTTAGAACTACTTGCTGAGGCTGTCTTCGAACCTGTGATCCTCCTGTCTCAGCCTCCCAAGTACTGGGATTACAGGTGTGTGCCACCACACCCAGCTTTATTATGGTTTGGACATAAAATATTCCCAGAAAAGTTTGTGTGTTAGACAATGAAGTCAGGTTTGGAGGTGGGACATGGCTGGAGGTGGACCTTGGGGACTTTATCTGTCACTGGCCCCCTCCAGTCTCTCTCTGCTTCCTGGTCTCCATGAGGTGAGAGTGGCTTTTCTTCCACCATGCCTCAAAGCCCTGCTGCTGAACAGCTTCTGCTTTGGAGTCAGCCAGTCATGGCGTGTAACCTTTGACACCTGTAGAACCATGAGCCAATAAACCTTTCTTCCTCTAAGTTGTGCTTGTCTGGTATTTAAGTCACAGCCACAAAAAAAAAAAAAAAAAAAAAAAAAAAAAGCTGACCACAACAATCTCACATGTAAAGTATCTGGAGCCAGGGCCTCATCCTGGCTCTCCACATATGCTGACCTGTCTCCGATTAGGGAAAACTCAGTGCCCATCCAAAATCTGGACATATGCTGGCTCATGGGTGCTTTTCTACTGTTACCCCAAGAACTCACAAATCATGAAGATTTCACAATAAGTCACAACCAGAGAGCGCTCTAATTCAGCTTTTTTTTTTTTTGGAACTAGTGATTGAACCTAGGGGCATTCTAACTCTGAGAGCTACACTCCCAGCCTTTTAAAAAATTTGTTTGTTTGTTTTGAAACAGGGTCTAGTGAGGTTGCTGAGAGTCTTACTATAATGCTGAAGCTGTCCTGTGATCCTCCTGTCTCAGACTCCCAAGTACTGGGATTACAGGAGTGCACCACCACACCCAGCTAATCTCTCTCTATTTTTAAATCAACACCTAATAATTTTTTTTGGATATTGGTTGCATGTCTATGGCTAATGAATTCCCAAATCAAAGCATCTGCAAACATACATTTCCTAGCAAAGATCGTTCAATGAAAAGAACAAAAACACGGTGTTCTCTGACGAGCGATTGCTAGCATCAGTTTTGTCCCATGCCAGAGTTCTACCAAATATTGAAATATAAAAAATAAACATACTTAGCTCATTTTAAACATTGACTGGGATTTGGCTCTTAGAGGGTAGAAGAAGCTATGATACCAAAACACCCTTGGGTTTCAGGTCTTTTTGATTCCTGAGCACGATCAAAGGACCCACTAGGTCCAGAAGGGAAAAGGAGATGATAAAAGAGATGAGGAGGATCAAAAGGGCAACAGGGACAGCCGTGTTTGGGAGCTCAGGGTGGGACCCTGACTCCATGCAGTTCAAATGACCATCAAAACAGACAAAGGTGAGCTGGGCGTGGTGGCACACGCTTGTAATCTCAGTACTTGGGAAGCTGAGACTGGAGGATCCAGGTTCGCAGCCAGCCTCAGGTACTTAATGAGGTCCTCCGCAACTAAGTGAGACCTGTTTCAAAATAAAGAATAAAAAATAGGGCTGGGGTGTAGCCGGAGGTAGAATGCCCCTGGATTCAATCCCCGGTCAAAAAAAAAAAATAGATGAAAGTGGGTAAAAGTCAGAGGTCTCCGTGGAACAGGGTGGCCCTTAGTGTGGCCCATGGACTCAGTACCAGCTGCTCTCCACTGTGAGGTTCAAGGAAATTACTGATCCTCACTCACTAGAAGAAATCACATTGCTGCAGCCACCCAGGCTGGGCAGGCACTCAGAGCACACAAGGGAAATGTCATTTTTGCAAATCAGTGCTTGTAGCTGCTACTCTGCCCCAACTGCAGCCCCATCCACAATACTGCCTGTCATGCGTCTCTCCCTCTCCCCTGCTACATACCATGCTAATCTAGATGCATGGGGCTCAGATGCAGGTTTCAAATGCATGTCCAATCTACGGCTTTGAAGGGCTCCCCAGCACTTTTCCACAAAACTACTTTTACATGCACTTCACAGTTTATCATTTAGTCAGACCATCCCAAACACACCTTCCAAGAGATGCATCTAGTTCTTTTTGTCTTTTAGCACCCAATAAAAAGGCACAAACTTAACTTCTCAAAAAACTGATAAGGAGCCAGGTGTGGTGGCACACATCTGTGACTCCAGTACTTGGGAGGCTGAGATAGGAGGATCATAGATTCAAGGCCAGCCTTGGCAATTTAGCAAGGCTGTTTCAAAAAAAAAAGCCGGGTGTCGTGGTGCACGCTTGTAATCCCAGTACGTGGGAGGCTGAGACCAGATGATCCGGGTTTGCGGCCAGCCTCAGCTACTTAGTGAGGCCTCCACAACTTAGTGAGACCCTATTTCAAAATAAAGAATAAAAAATAGGCCTGGGGATGTAGCTTGGAGGTAGAATGCCCCTGGGTTCAATCCCCAGTACCGCAAAAAATAAATAAATAAAATAAAATAGGGCTTGGGGTGTAGCTCAGGGATAGAATGCCCCTGGGTTCAATCCCCAGTAACAAACAAACAAAAAATTAAAACAAAAACTAGATAAGGGTTATTGTTCTCAAAAGCTCTGTACTTTGTATTCTATTCTATTCTATTTTATTTTGGTACTGGGGATTGAACTCTGCTCATCAGTTCAATTCACACACCATTCTGCAACTGTACTGGGTCTCAGAACACTGTCTTCCCACCTAATGATAACGAGTAGGGGGAATGCACTTTGCTGACCATGTATCCTGGTCGTGGGAGCTAAGGCCAGGCTGATCCTTTCTACTGGGCCCTGTGGTCCAAGCTGTTAGCAACCGCAGACCAACAAAATCAAGAACAAGCAGAGAGAATGGCTGTTCACACAAGACCCTAGAGGTGCCACGGCTGTGTGACTGTACCCTCAGGTCTTCAGAGTGTAGCGCTTTTGAGACAAATGCACATTTACAGAGATAGTACAGAATAACGGTTACAGGGAACACTTTCACTGTACCCAGAAGTTTGCTATCTGACAGCAAAGTAGCACGTCACCCATACAGCCACTTAGAAAGATTCATTTACCACCAAAGGCAAATCCAGCCAGCCCAACATAACTTGGTCCTCCACCTCTTACAATCTGAAAACTGGCAAAAAAATACACATGCAGCTGGGCGTGGTGGCGCACACCTGTAATCCCAGTACTTGGGAGGCTGAGACAGGAGGATCACAGGTACAAGGCCAGCCTCAGCAACTTAGACTCTCAGCAACCTAGTAAGACCCTGTTTCAAAACAAAAAAATATAAAATAGGGCTGGGGGTGTAGCTCAGAGGTAGAATACCCCTGGGCTCAATCCCCAGTGTAGGAAAGAAAGAAGGAAGAAAAGAAGGAAGGGAGGGAGGGAAGAAGGAAGGAAGGAAGGAAGGAAGGAAGGAAGGAAGGAAGGGAGGGAGGAAGGGAGGGAAGGAAAAGATATTTCAGAAAACAGATCCAGAGCAGAGAAACTAACTCCATTTGGGGTAGTCGTGGCTTCAGATGCCTACTAAAAGATATTGTGGAGAAATTAAATTTAGTTTTCTAAATAACAACTGATTATATGCAATCCAAGGTACGGTTAGAACTGATAAAAAGAGCCAGGAGTGGGTAAGAGTTCGGGTGTTGGGGGTGGGGCACTGGGAAGACACAGAAAAAGCAGAAGGAAACACTGGATTGGTGGGAACCTGCCATAGCTCCGTATCCAGACCTGAGGTGGGAGGAGAATGTGTCCTCCTGACCCAGGGCAGACAGGGGACACAGTTGCCAGTGGACGGCCTGAGCTCCTGCAGCCATGTAGCCTAGGGGCCGCTTAATCCAGGGAGGCTGATATCCCAGCCCCAGCTTCATGAGTGACCAGCTCAGGCTTTCTTATCAGGCCTTGGGGACCCCCAGGCAGGGGACCCAGTGGGTAGCTGACACTTAGGCAGTCTAGCAAGAGAAGAATGTGGACCTGGCTGAGCCTGAGCAGCTCAGACAAATCTCTACCCTGTGATTCTCCCCTGTGGCCCTGTCGCTGCCCCGGGGAAGTCTCAGTAACTTGTGGGGGTGTTTTTCACCATCTCAGAGACTTGGGTGTACCAGCAATGACAGAAGTTCTAGAATAGAGTCCCGTGCGATGAAGAATTGTTACCCTGCCTGCAAAATAGCTTTCACAATCCTGCTAGACATTCTTGTGGATAAAATCACCTTTTTATAATTACCCGAGTATAGAGTCTAACACTGTCTATAAACACCTATAAACACAAAGGTTGTTTTCAGTTGAAATATACATGGATTCTATACCCAAGTTCAAAGCAAAGTTTTTATTTTATTTTATTTTATTTTATTTTATTTTATTTTATTTTTTGTGGTACCAGGGATTGAACCCAGAGGCATTCTACCTCTGAGCTATACCCCCAGCCCTATATTTTATTCTTTATTTTGAAACAGGGTCTCACTAAGTTGCAGCGGGCCTCACTAAGTAGCTGAGGCTGGACGCGAACCGGGATCCTCCGGTCTCAGCCTCCCAAGTACTGAGATTACCAGCCTGCGCCACCAAACCCAGCTTTTTTTTTTTTTTTCACAACAGTCAAAGGCGGAAGCAGCCTGAGTGTCCCTCATGAATGAACGGATAAACAGAATGTGTACAGAAAATGGAATATTATTCAGCCTTAAAAAGGAAGGAAATCATTACATAGGTCATGCCATCATGTAGATAAACTGTGAGGATGTTATCCCAAGTGAAATTAGCCTTTTGCAAACCAGCAAATACTACACAATTCTGCTTATAGGTCAAATTTATTGAGATTGCAAGTAGAGTGGTGGGTGACAGGAGCTGGCTGTGGGGTGGGGGGTTAATATTTAATGGGTGCCGAGTTTCGGTTGGGGAACATGAAAAAGCTTTGGAGACGGATGCCGGTATTGGGTTGCACGACATGTGGATATACTTAATGTCACTTAAAAATGGTCACAGTGGCAACTTGCATAGTATGTATATTTTACGGTATATACGCACTCACACAGAAGTTCCCAGGAATGCAGCTCCTATACAGATCAAAGGAAGACTGTGCTTGGCTGGGCCGGAACTTAACCATGACGTGTTCCCCGCTGTGGAAGCCTTCCTCGTGGATAGCAGGGCCACTCAC
The DNA here is from genome assembly GCA_004027185.1 of Glis glis. Classification (NCBI taxonomy): domain Eukaryota; kingdom Metazoa; phylum Chordata; class Mammalia; order Rodentia; family Gliridae; genus Glis; species Glis glis. The sequence continues at coordinate 37,325 of PVJS01010678.1, read as the reverse complement.
GGCCCTCCTGCATCCTGCAACACTGGCTAGTGGCACGGGGAGGAGGCACGAGCTTCTTCCTGCCTCACTGCATCTTCTAAAGTCTCTGTGCCCGGGACTTCTTTTTTTTTTTTTTCGGTACCAGGGATTGAACCCAGGGGTGTTCTACCTCCAAGCTACACCCCCGGCCCTATTTTTTATGCTTTATTTTGACTTCTGTACTGACACACGCACTCTACTATAAATCCTCCCTCGTTTATTCTTCTACCACATTCAGCCTGTAGATTTTTACAATTCTGTGTCTATGTATGTGTGCATGTCATCTGTGAATTTCATTTCATGACAGTATTGGTTGGTGATGTTTCAAAACGCTGGTGCTAAAAAGTGGGGAGGAGAAGGGCATGTCTGTTTCTGGTGTGGCTCAGGACCACGGCTCTGGTTTCAGAAAACAAGAGACCAGTGAGAGCAAGGGAGCTGTGCAGGAGGACAGGGCTCCATCCGTCTCTCTGGATTTAACACAAGCATGCTTTCACAAGAATTAAAATTCTTAGGGTGAAGACCTGGCTGTAAGTTTGCTTGCTCCCCTGAAAAGGGAGGCAGTGGGTGGAAAATTAGAAAGCCTCTAATCCTTCTCAGTGGTGAGACACACAGCACGGGCACACACACACACTCACACACACCCTTGTGCACAGGCACACACGTACAATACCCAAATTCATACCCCTTGGCAATAAACTCAGACGAAGCGAACCAGAGAACGTATTTCCAGCCACGGGAGTCACTGTATCATGTCAAAAGAGATTAGGACTTGACTGAGGAGGGCACAGTGTGTCAGCCGCAATTACACACGTACCGTGTCCCTATTGTGATCACCCTTCGCCCCGTCTCAACACTGGGAACGCGATTAATACTTAACATACTGTCCAGAGGCGGAATGTGACTTACCAGAAACCCGTACTGAACATTTCAAACACAGGTCGTTCCTTTGCCAAGAGAAAATCCTGCCCAGCTGTAGATTTCTCATTTGCAAAACTTAAGAGCAATGAAATTCCATGAGTTGGAGAAACGGCTGTTCCAGCAAGCCCCTGGCAACAGAGGCCGCACTTATCTTTTTGAACAATAGTCCCAGGAAATGCATTCGCTCCCCCTGCCCCTCCCCCCAAAAAAAGACAGCCAGTAATGCATCTGAGCTTTTAGGAGAGGGCTCCAGCCCAAGCAAATTCCTGTTAGAGAAAACCCGCTCCTGTGACCTGGGAAGGACAGAGTGACCCTAAACCACGAGGCAAGAGCTGCAGGCTGAAGGACCCTTCCGAAGGTCAAAGGAGACATAACAACATTAATATTGTCCCTCAGACAAAATCAAGTACCCCCCTCCTTTTTTTTGGTGGTAATGGGGATTGAACCCAGGAGCTTTCTACCTCTGGGCTACACCCTCAACCCTATTTTATTTTTTAGTTTGAAACAGGGTCTTGCTAAGTTGTTGAGGCTGGCCTTGAACCTGTGATCCTCCTGTCTCAGCCTCCCAAGTACTGGGAAGATAGGTGTGCACTGCCAGGCCCGGCTTCAAGCATCTGTCTGATATGTAAGGGCCACCTGTACCCACCCCTGTCACAGGAGCGATCCTTGCACCTTAAGCTTGTTTTCCTGTGAGATCTGACTGTGTACTGCACTGAGGATATAAGTCACCTCCAAGCCAACAGCACTGCACCTCGGCAGAGCTGGTGTGGATGAGCCTGGAAAGTTGAGACTTTGTGCTCTGTCTTCCTGAAGCTCCTTTTCCCAAGAGAAGCACATGGCCCAATGACTGTGGGTGACACCGACGGCACATACGGCTTAACTCAGGGTCAAGCTTCCACTGGGTCCAAAGTTTTCAAATGGGCCATGAAAGAGCTCTCAGGAAATATAGACGCCACGCAACAGTGTCTAGAACAAACCCCCACTGGTATCTGTGCTGCTTTCCTGGTTTCCTATTTAACACACGGCCCATGGTGAGTTTCTTGTGGGACGCAGCATATCTTCTTGGATTCTCTTATTTACTTTTTCCCTAATAGGCCCAACAAATTCAGCCCATGAATACACCCATTGAAAGAGAAACCAGCTGGGCATGGTGGCACACACCTGTCATCCCAGTACTTGGGAGACTGAGACAGGAGGATCACAGGTTCGAGGACAGCCTCAGCAACATAGGGAGACTCTCAGCAACCTAGTGAGACGCTGTTTCAAAACATAAATTAAAATCAGGCTGGGGGTATAGCTTGGAGGTAGGATGCCCCTGGGTTCAATCCCCAGCACCCCCTATTCCCCCCCACACACACAAAATGAGAGAGAGAAACCAAAATGGACCAAAGAAACCAGCATACAAGTAGTAGTCGTGTATATCTATATCAAATTTTGCAAACAAACCCCATACTAGGAGGCGACAAATGATTCTCTCCATTTTTGCAGCTCGGAGCATCTGAGAATGATTTGCAACTCAAAGTGCCTTGTATATGGGGCGGAGAGATCTGCTCCCCCAGCATAAATCGATCAGCCCACTGCTCAAAAGTTTGAACCAACATTGGAAAGGTTGGTGGCGACGGGAAGGAATGCTAACATTAATTCTGCCTGTGCAACCCCAAGATGAACAAGTCTTAGGACTGACAACATAAACGGCAAAGCTCACGAACAATAAAATAGCACATGCACAGAGACGGTATGGCATGAGCTCCGAGGACACTGAACGGCTCCACAGCTGGTACCTTGGCACCAGGGAACCGGCTGCACACCATCATGGTTCCCACAACGGGACCTGCTCATCTGATTCTAACACATGGCTCTCTGATGGTTTCCCTCACAGACAGCTCTAACTTCAGCACACGAAACAGATGCAAGTCCATGGAAATGGAGCCACATCATGAACATGCCACTCATAATCTGCTCCTCTATACTTAACCAAAACTTAACACCAAAGCAATCAACACCCGATCCCGTCCCACGTGATCGGAGAAGTGTGCCTCCCGCCCAACCATCCACGGCTCCCCCGCCCAGCATCTCACTGCGAGCCAGCCCGGGACGGATGGCATTCGGCCTGTTCAGAGACACTGGCTGGTGTCCACATACCTCAATAATCTTGTCGTGAATCTGCAAGCCTCCTTCCTTGGCTGCCGGCCCACTGTCAACTATTTTAGATACAAAGATTCCTTCACTCGACGGTCCATCATGGTTGTCCTTTGGGTTAAGAAAACATGGGCATGAATGCTAGGCGTGAAGTTGGGCAGAAAGAGAAGCTTGCACTCTGACGACTGTCATTGACCCCGGCTTGTCAAAAGCGGCCACAGGGAGAAAGCCGTTTGTCACCCCTAATTTCTGTTTTTTAAACTAAAATTAACACTTGCACATGGGAAAACAGTTCAAGCCACAGCAAAAATCCTGCTGTCCCAACCCACTGTCCTTCTGTCCCTACATGGGGTCTGAGTGTACGCATCCTTTCTAAAGTACTTTAACACATCCCCTCCCTCAACATGTGTCTGCTCCTTTTTCTTGCACGAAAATGTAATGACATCACCCCACTCTTAAACCCTAGTCTCTTTCACTTAAATCTAGAAATCTTGGAGATCTTCCACCACCAATCACACATATCTGCCCTACTTCTTTTTATTTTCTTTCCTTGTTTTTCCTTCTTTCCTTCTCTCTCTCTCTCTCTCTCTCTCTCTCTCTCTCTCGGCGCTGGAAAGTGAACTGAGCTACATCATCCCACTCCTGCCCTACTTCTTGAAGCAGCTGCACCGTATCCCAGAGTATAGATAATGAGCACTGTTTCCAGTTTTTGCTACTAGAGACAGTGGTGTCTCATACCAAATTTTAATTCCCTCATACCAAATTTTGAAATATCTTTGCAAACATATATATATATATATATATATATATATATATAATATGTAATATATTATAAATATAACATATATGGCAAATATATCTAGGGCAAATCCCTACCAATGTTGTAACTGTTGGGTGAAATATTTATAAGTGCTAAATCCTGCGTCTGTACTGGTAATTCATTAGACAGAGGGTTTCCGCATCCTCATCTGCACTGAGCACTGGTAAGCTTGCCATGGTCTAGAATCTGATGGAGAAAACAGGTCTTTTGCATCAGAAAAGCCTGCAGCCCTCCACATGGCCCCAGTCCTAATGGATTCTCATCTCCAACTTCTTCAGATCCCTCCAGATCCCTGAAATAAGCCCCAGAACTCAAACTCTCTGGGAAAGAAAATAGCTCACTGCTCAAACTCCTTCTTCCCCTTAAAATTAAATGGCTCCAACATGCTCATAAAAACCCTCCCCACTTGTTCAAGAGCATCTTCCCAAAGAGCGCTGTGAGGAATTCTCTCCAAGGGCCTGGATCAAACTTCTACAGTTAACAGATGGATTTATAAACTAAATGGTACCAACATGCATTGTTTCCAAACATAATCATTTGAAAAGGAAACTCAGGATGCTCCATGAAAAAACTCCAAACTCTATCATCATGGCAAATTCCTTCCCATAATACCAGAAGATCTATTTTAATAACACGCTGCAGATCAAATTACGTATGTGCATGTAAAAATACGTAATAAGGAATCCCACTATTATATATAATCATAATGCACCAGTAAAAAAGAAAGAGCTAAGATTTATTCTACATTTAGATATATAAAAATGCATTGTCAAAACACAACTATGAAAATATAATATTTTCTTTTTTAAGCAGCAAAGCCCCCCTATATTCTTTTTTTTTTTTTTGGTACTGGGGATTGAACCCAAGGGCATTCTACCTCTCCAAGCTACACCCCCAACCCTATTTTATTTTTTATTTTGAAACAGGGTCTAACTAAATTGTTGAGGGGCCTCACTAAGTTGCTGAGGCTGGCTTCGAATCTGTGATCCTCCTGTCTCAGCCTCCCAAGTACTGGGATTACAAGCATGCGCCACCATGCCCGGCTTAACCCACTATATTCTAAGGAGGGAAAGAGATAGATTTGAGTGTGGTTCAATCCCCCGCCCTTCCGATCCAGCAACAACCACTAAGATTGAAAAAATGCCTTCCTCAGTCCTTCTTGCCTTCCTCCTGAAATTCATACATGCACATGTATGAACACACATGCTCACACACACGCACACGCTTTCTCTTAAATGTTATATGATTCACCAGAAGAAACTCAAATCACAACCTAAAATGAGTACCAAGTGTTCTCCATAACATTCATCCCCACAGAACGAAGATCCATTCCTAGCTGTCAACTCTCTTTTGCAAGAAGGGCCAACAGCCCTGTGGTGCTGTGTGAGACCAGCTGTTCTGAGAAGGCTCCCCTGCCTGACAGCCGATGCTCTGTCCAGCACCCTGAGCCCTGACCTGTACCACCTGCATCTCTACCTGTCCTCTCTCACAGTAGCCTCATGCATGCATGAGTCCCCGTGCATCTGGGTATCTCCCCCTCACACACACACACACACACACACACACACACACACACACACACATACACCTTGAATGTAGGTGTAGAGCTGTACAGTGGCTTTTATTTACTGAGAAATACCAGGCAGCAAAGATGCGGTGAGTGTTCGGTGGGTATCATTTAATCTTCACAATAACCGCAAGCAGCTAGTACTCCTATATCCATGCCACAGATGAGAAACCTGAGGCCCAGAGAGGTTAGGCTAATGTATCCATGGTCACACAGCTAAAAGGCAGCACAGCTTGGTTTCACTGTGAGGCTAGACTGATTCTCTTGCACGTGCTCTGGTGTGCAATATTATTGTGCACTGGGCCAATGCTCAAAAGAAACGCGAATTCAGAAGGCCATCATTTCAGGGCATAGAATATCACACTACAGGAACCTGAAGAGACTACTGGATCACCAAGCCTTGTGAAGGAGCTGAGTTCCCTAAGAGTTGGTGTCAACGCATCAGATGAAAAGAAATCTGTGTTTCCTTTGATTTAACCGCTTTGCATTTCTTGGCTAGAGAAGGAAGAGGGAGACAGGGAATAGGTGGGGTTTTGACTTTGGTCTGTTTTACAAAATACTGCACAGCCCACGAGTCATTATTCCAAAAGAGCACTAGAAATTTCAAGCAAAAATCAAAGAGGAACAAGCAAGAGGCTGAATTACGAGAGCAGTGGGGGGGGTGAGGACAAGATGCAGAAAACACCAAAAGCACAAAAATCAAAGAAAACCAGGTCGGTTAAGCCCACTTTGGAGAGCTAGATGTTCCTCTTAAAAAGACATCTCTTCATTCCTTGCTTATCTGGTTCCTCTCCTAACACATTTTAAGTCAGAGCTCTTTATCAAAGTGAGTTAACACGGCTGGGGATTTAATTTGTTTTGCTGAAAGCTTGAGCAAAAAAAAAAAAAAAGGGGGGGGGGGGGG
>PVJS01010678.1:0-30859 GCA_004027185.1 Glis glis | reverse complement strand
CGTCTATCGGGAATTCCTCGGGAACGTGCACATCACTTGTACTGCACTCTACGTATGGTCCCAGCAAGGTGTATGCACAGTTGCACATCTTGGCTTTTCAGCACATACTCCACGACCTGCCGGATTTTGCAGGCAACAGTGCGTGGAATACATTTCGATTTCATTATGCCATTTCTGCTAATCAGGACGAGTGTTTGGAAACAAGATGGCAAACACACCCATGTGGAATCAAATTTCCCTCTGGAGGACTTGCATGTAGTCCTTGCAAAAAGAGCACAAAAAATGAGAAAGTCAGGCGTGGCTGATACTTAAATCAACCTTTTACAAGAAAAAGGGAAGAACCTAAAACCTGCTCTTTTTTTTTCTTCTTTTTCTCGTTTGGAACTAGAAATTGAACCCAGTGGCATTCTACTTCCAAGCTACACCCTCAGCCCTTTTTATTTTATTTTATTTTTTATTTTGAAACAGAGTCTTACTAAGTTGCTGAGGTTGGCTTTTTCTTGGGAACCTGTCTCAGCCTCCTAAATACTGGGATTACAGGTGTATGCCACCGCACCTGGCTTAAAACCTCCTTTTTGATAAGCAGGAGGAAGAAAGGATTCCCTAGTGAGGCTGGGCATGGCACTGGGCGAGGTGCAGAAACTATCGCCCTCCGCCCTGGTATGAACATAATAGGTTTCTCAACAATCACTAACCGCAGCCACGCCCCTCTGTCCCAGCATCTTGCAAACTTCAGCCTTTGATGTGGTTAGACCCGAGGCAGAGAACAGGTCTTCCTTCTCTGGGCTCTTTCGGCTGCAGAAGTTTCTACAACATCTAACAAGTCAATTGAACCTCAGTTTACTGAAGTTGTTTCTTAAAACTGATAAGGATGAGATGGGCGGGTAGAGGAGGGGAAATAATTACCAAGGTAAGCAAAGCAGTCAACTCTGATGCCTGCGCTAAACGGGCAGGCATGCTTTCTCTAAGCTGGAGAGCACAGTTCAAGCCCCATGCTGTTACTTCCTGGGGTCAACAGCTTAGATTTGGGGGCACAGGTTTGCTCCCTTACCCCCTTCCAGAGCTGGGGAGTGCTGGTCCCCGGCTATAAAGATCAGGACAGTGTGGCAACATGCAGTCTGGGATCTTATCAACTGGTGAAGGGTAAAATAAAATACAGTTTCTTCAGCAGGCCACAGAGGCTGGGCGTGGTGGCGCATGCCTGTAATCCCAGTACCTGGGAGGCTGAGACAGGAGGATCACAGGTTCAAGGACAGCCTCAGCAGTGTTGGGAGACTCTCAGCAACCTAGCAATACTCTATTTCAAAATAAAAAATAAGAAGGGCTGGGGGTGTGGTCAGAGGTAGAATGCCTCTGAGTTCAATCCCCAATACCCAAAATAAACAAACAAAAAACCCCTCACTTTATAGTTAACAGTGTTCAACTACACACACACACACACACACACACACACACACACACACACACACACACACCACATGCTGTGGTCCTATGATCTAGCAAACTCCTATTCATCCTTCAGAACTCAGCTCCAAAGGCCCTTCCAGGACACCTCCTCGGGGGTAACTAGTCCCCCCAGGCATCTCTAGCTGGGCGCAGGCAGATACTACATGGAGAACAGCTCTGTCTTCTCCTACCACATGGTCTCCCCATCTAGATGTGAGTTCCAGAGGGTGGGGCACACACCACCTTATCTGGCTGGCATCTTCTCAATCTTCAGACTTCTACTTACTGTCTCCCATCTAGCTAACAATGTCCTTTGCTGCTTGAAACCTAGCCCATGCCATCTGTCCCCCCGGGTCCTTTTTTCGTTACATTTCTCCCAGCCCATAGTTACAGTACTGACTTGCTTCTTACCTGATGTTCCACAAACACATACTCCCCACGACCACAGGGACCCAGCCTCCCCGGCCCCACTGGACCACCCCACCCCGAGCACACAACCTGTATTCCACACTTCATTGCTGAACATGCAAATTTCATTTTCTTTTCCTTTAAGCTAATTGAAAAAGAGCAAGACACATTTGGATAATCCCCCTTGAAAGGCGAGATGCTGAAACCCATCTTTTGCTGCTCCCCAGGGCCCTTTCTGCAGAGATTTCTTCAAGGTCAAGCTGACAGGTATGACTTTGGGCTCTCTTTTCTAGAAGAGGGACTCATGATGAGAATGAGGTGGCCAGAGAGCCACAGTGGCAGGGAAAAGTGAAAGAGAGCTGGGTGTGGTGGTGCACGCCTATAATCCAGTACTCAGGAGGCTGAAACAGGAGGATCACAGGTTCGAGAGTAGTCTCAGCAAGTAGTGAGACTCTCATCAACCTAGCAAGACCCTGTTTCCAAATAAAAATAAAATAGGGCTGGAGGTGTAGCTTGGAGGTAGAATATCCCTGGGTTCAATCCCCAGTACCATCAAGAAAAAAAGGGGGGGGGCAGCCATCCATAGACCAGGGGCTCGTCCCCAATGAAGAGCTGGCAGAGCAGGACCTGAGGTCAGACTTCCAGTTGGACAGCCCACAGCCCAGTTGAGGAGGGAGCTTGGTAACCCAGTTCCAACTGCACACATCTCACAGGACTTAAGCCAGCCCCAGTGCTGTACAACCAGAAATGTACCCCAAACACCCAACAGTTTGGACGAACTGGTGTGTTATTTTTTTTTTTTTTTTGCGGTACTGGGGATTGAACCCAGGGGCTTTCTACCTCTGCGCTAAACCCCCAGTCCTATTTTTTATACTTTATTTTGAAACCGGGTCTCACGAAGTTGCGGAGGGCCTCACTAAGTAGAGAGAGAGACAGAGATTGAGAGAGAAAGAGAGCGGAGGCTGGCCGCGAACCCGGATCCTCCGTTCTACGCCTCCCAAAGTACTGGGATTACAAGTGTGCGCCACCATGCCTGGCCTAAACTGGTGTGTTATTACTAAGATGATGCTGTTTTAGGAGACCATAGCAAAATAAAAATGTCTAAGAGTGAAGGTTAAAGAACTCTCTAGTAACAGAGAACTGAATGAAGTGGGCCAGGCTTCCAGTCCTGATCTCCCCAAACCTGTACCTCTCATCCTGCTACCCCAGGGGAAGGAGACACAGAGCTTAGCAATTAACATACCACGCAAGGTCGGCCACCAATAATGTTGAATCCCAGGGAGCCGGAGTCCCGGTGCAAGACCAAAGTCAGACTTTTAGTTTCTTCACCCTGCAGGGAACAAAGAAGTTGAATGTTTATTTATAAACAAGAAAGGGATGGTAGGAGTTTTCTTTCTAATTGGATTTGGGAGAACCAGGCTAATCATTTTTATCAATCCTTTATCTCTTGGGAGGCTGAGCCATGGAAACCTTTGGGACCCAATCTAAAACTCTGTCTTGTCTTTGGGAGGTTGCAATCCATCTAGATACCCCCAACCCTGGAATGAACACGTGAGATTGCGGAGGGGTGGAGACACACGGGTCAGGAACATTTTCTGTCATGGACTCCTCGGCCTGCAAAGGCCTTTTTCCTTTGACAGACCCATCCAATGCTGGCTGTCTAGACAGCGCGTTTCTGTTTGCTTCTCTCCAGCAGCATTCTGTCGCGCCATGAAAGGTTCCAATGGCAAAACCCTCAAAGTGTGAGCGCACACCCAGCCCGTCAATAGTCATCTCTGTTTGGGAGACTGGAAGGGAGCAAGGCTGGGAAAAGTCAGATGCAAACACGTGGGTGGAGGGAAAGCCAAAAGCCCTGAATCTTATTCGAAGGGGGGAGGGGACATTTCTACAAAGTCATTACTGTCTGACTCATGAAACTCAGAGCTGTTTAATACAAAACACTCTGTTGAAGGCTGGTCAGCGAGAAAGCCTTTAAATTGAACAAGGAGAAGTCACTCAGGCGGGTGACGCAGGCGTGATGCTCAACGGTCAAAAGAGACAGAGAGGCCAGGGCCCTAGACTCTCCAGTAACAGTCAGAGGAGCTAAAACAGATTTGACCTTCTGCACAAACTGGTGCTTAACAGCCCTTGACATACACATCAAACTCACTCATACACCTGCAAAATAATCCCAATTATATGATGCGAAACCTTTCGTGCACCTGACTATAAACCGGTATTTGCTTCCCTTATGTTTTCTGTTTAAACCTGGTGTTATTCGACTGCATTTTTAAAATATGAAATCTTAGCCGGGTGTGGTGGTGCATGCTTGTAATCCCAGTCCTTGGGAGGCTGAGACCTGAGGATCGCAGGTTCGCGGCCAGCCTCAGCTACTTAGTGAGGCCCTCCACAACTTAGTGAGACCCTGTTTCAAAATAAAGAATAAAAAATAGGGCTGGGGGTGTAGCTCGGAGGTAGATTGCCCCTGGGTCCAACCCCCGGTACTGCAAAAAAAAAATAAATAAAATAAAATAAAATATGAACTCTTTCATGATCAGCTGCTTAAAAAAAAACAACACTTGGAAGCTTATTACAAAAGAGATTTTTTTTTAAATCTAGATATTTAGTGCTTCCTAGTTGAACTTTTGTCTTTGTTTTTTTTTCTGGGGAGATAAATGGCAACATTTGAACGGCATGGGTACCGCTCTCTGATTCTGCCTGACCCAACATTCATTTCTGAAGGGTCGCTTACTTGATATAAACAGTGCAGGATTGTAATATAAAAGAGAAGCTGGTCTCCATGAAGCCATTGTCCCTAATGAAAACCAGCAGTCTCTTCAGTGACAGCTGATTTCATTGCATTAAAAATAAAGCCCAATAAACAACATTACCACCCAAAACATTACCATCCAATGTTATGGATCTTTGTAACTAATTCCAGCATTATAAAGACAAACACTTGCACTGCTGTAACAATGAAAGTTCTGAATCAACCTAATCATTTTGAAATGTGAACAAGATGACTCTCAACTAAAACGGTTTACATCTTTCTGCCCTGGACACTGACAATCTTCTCAAGTCCTCTTCTTGCCTTGCTATCTTACAGGGGTAAAAAAAAGTTAGTAATGCATGGGAATCTGAGCAAGCTATCTTAAGCATCTGACATGCTGACTTTCAAAACTAATCAATGAGAGAAACTGCACTGTTACACGCTAATCCAAGGCAGATGGCTCTAGTCTGACAACTTCAAATGATATACAAAGAAGGGTGCGGAATTGAAGATTACAAAGATTAGTTTCAAATCTACTGTGTGATAACCACTTGAAAGAAAGAGAGAAAGAGGCAAGAGAGGACAGCAGAAAGGGGAGAAGAGAGAGGAGAGAGATAGAAGACAGAAGAAAGGAGAGAAATGGAGACAGAGACAGGAAAGAAAAGACAGAGAAGGCAGAGAAAGAAAAGAGTGTGTATGACAGAGAAAAGAGAGACAGAGAGGTAGAGAAGGAGGGAAAGGATAGTATACTGCATTACTAATGGTAACATAACATTTATTGGCTACTTACTATCTTTCAGAAACCATATTTAACACCAAGCGCTTTCTTTCATTTATTCTTTCAACCATTCTTAGAAACTGACATCATAACCATCCTCTGAATGCTGGTAGGAGACTTTAGGAGAGTGACTTAAAAAGTTGCCCCCTGGCCAGGCATGGTGGTACACACCTGTAATCCCAGTACTTGGGAGGCTGAGACAGGAGAATCACAGGTTCGAGGACAGCCTCAGCAACTGAGCAAGCCCTGTTTTAAAATAAAAAGAGTTGCAGGTGTAGCTCAGAGGTAGAATGCCCCTGGTTCCAATCTCCAGTACCAAAATAAAATAAAATAAAATAAAAAAGTTACCCCACACCAAAAGGCTAGTGAAAGGTCAGGCTGGTATTTAACTACGTGCCACCAATTCTAGACCATAATTACTCTTCTATACCATGGGTTTTTTTTTTTTTTTGCGGTACTATGGATTGAACCCAGGGGCATTCTACCTCTGAATTCCACCCCCAGCCCTATTTTTTATTCTTTATTTTGAAACAGGGTCTCACTAAGTTGCGGAGGGCCTCACTAAGTAGCTGAGGCTGGCTGCGAACCCAGATCCTCCGGTCTCAGCCTCCCAAGTACTGGGATTGCAAGTGTGTGCCACCACACCCGGCTTATACCTCTCTCTTTAGTGTAGAATGTAGAAGATAATTCAGTGGAGGCTAGCAACATCTTACAGCCTGCCACAGGTGGTTCAGTGTTGAAGTTCCAAAAAAAAAAAAAAAACTCATTTGTAGGAGCATCAGAATAAAGTTCCAAGCCATTTTTATTAAACGATTTCTCTGTATCAGATGCCACCTGAGATGCCCAAGACCTCTAGGTGTGGCCCTGGAATCTCTCTCCAGGGACAGATGAGCCCACGCCTGAAACACCACATTCCTCAGGTAAATACCAGCTTGCAGAGCCTCTTGGAACCGCCGCATTGACCCAGACTTCCCTGCCAGATGCAATCGCTGGGAAGGAGCCCACTTTCACCTTCCAGGAGCACCCTGCCCTGTCTGCGGTCCAGGAGGGCTGGGCTCTGGCCTTAGGCTGCCTGCCGTGTCTACTTTAGGGCTGACAATGTCGCATCACCCTGTAGAAGAAGATGCTGGGAGGGATGAAGAGGAAAGTCCAGTCTGGGCTGAATTCTTCGCATTTCTCCATCTCATTCCTGAAGGTCACATCCTGTTCCCTCTTGGGGAGTGCTGATTCTGAATTTTGCTCTTCCACTCTCTGCTAACAACCTTAACTACTCAAGTTTAGTTTCTTTGGAAGTCATATTAATAGAGATTTTAAAACACAGCAATCTGTGATTAACTATTTAACCTGTTCCTGGGTTCACAGTGCTTTGGGGTAGAGAGTATTACAATGATGTTGATTCAGTTACATTCCACCCAATCAAGAGAAGCGTTAGGTGGGATGAGAGGACTGTTTCCATTGTATTAACCATGGAGTCTTTCTTTTAAAAGAAAATTGAGGCAACACTGGTATGTGGGGGCTGGTTTATCATAAGCCATCTTTGCAATTTTCTCCCTGATTGATGGAGTGAAACACAGAGGGGGAAGGACCCTATTGAACAACTGATGAACCACCCCATCTGCAGGCTTTCTATCAATGCTCTATGCCTGGGGAAACTGAGGCTGGGGAAAGTTCACGCACCTGCTCAAGATGACACAGTGGCAACGTGACAGGACTGGGATGGCAACTGGAACCCCTGTCCCTGGGACTCCCAGTGCCCATGCTCTCTGTATGATAAGGTTGAATGTCTACACCCCGTCCCAAAGTCCTTTGCCTCAGAAGACTGGTCCTGGCATGAAGGACGAGACAGTAAAATAGCTTCCTAATTAACATTATCATATAATTACTGGATTATATGATAATGGTTGCAAAGATTAAGAGTGTCTATTACAGTCTAAAGAGTATCCTGAGAGTACTGTACCCTCAACAGGACAGCAGAGTGGCTGAGGTCTTACACTTCAGAGTCAGGACCTGAGATCAGTTTCCTCATCCACAGAATGGGGTGATGGTCCTTTCCCCCATCACAGGGTTGCAATGAGCAATGGTTGGCATAGAGGATCCCTCGTAAGTACACCTAGGAGTCTCAGTACACTAACCAATAATAAGCACTCAAACCCAAAGCCAGCACAGAGCTGAGATGGACACAGCTCAGCCCCGAGCACAGAATGCTTTTCTACCACATAAATGACTCGTCTGCAAAATCCAAGCAATGAAGAGTGTCTCGTCCTAAATTAGTCATTTAAAGCAAGCTAGAGAGAGTTGGGGCCTGAAGTGAAGAAAGTAAAGATGGTTCTGTATTCTTCCTTCATCTCTCTTTGTTCCTGGAGAAAAAACGGCTCCCTCTCTAGCACCTGGTAGATGGTTTTAGTCTGGAGGTGGCAGGAGGGAGACTTGGTGAGAAAGATAAGGGGAAGTAGCTCAGCCTAGACCTTCAAGTAGCTCAGCTGCCCACATGGGCTACGGCCAGCACACAACACAGTCAGACACACACCATGTCTGGGCCTGGAAGGACATGGCCCCAGAGCAAAGGGGATGGGAAACAGATGTTGGCTCACAACAGGATAGAGAAACATCAAGTTCAAGAGACCGCAGACTTGGAAATGAACCGTGGAGGGAGCAGAGAGCTGGGGTTTGAGGGCATGGAGTCTTGGGGACAGCCAGACACTCTGCACTGTTCCATGTCCTATCAGGTCAGTGGGTCTTAGAGGGTTGGGAAGAAAATAAGGTGAAAAACAGAGGAAAATGAAAGCCACCAGTGGAGTGAGGTGACACCTGCTTGGTAGCTTTTCCTGAGCTGTCCCTCCTTCAACTCCTCCCAGAAGGCAGGACTCCCTTCCCCTGGACCCAGGAGATGGGAGCTTTCACAGAGAGCTTGGGTATGGGGTGGAGAAGGAAGCCTAGCTGTATCTCAGCATCCAGGGACATCACTATTTCCCTGCAGCTGGGCAGGGGCCTCTAACAGATCCTTAGCTCCTCGCTCCCTCCCAGAACCCAGTTCAAGGAGGAGCTGGGCCCTAAGGCAATGTGGGTCTCCCTGGGAAAGGCTTGGGTCTCTAGGATGGAGAAAGAGCATAGATAAGGATAAACTTCAGAGAAGTAGCCACGGGTGTCAAGACCCAAGAAATGCCAAGAACCAACCGAAGCACTGATGCCATCAAGTCACAAGCAGAAATCGAAGCTCTTTGATTGGGAGCCTACAGCCCATTGTGCTTAAAATAAGTTTTGCTATCATATTCAAACGTTTAACTGCTGGGTCAATGTTAAAATTACCCGAAACATAATCTGATCAGCTATCAACTCAAGGTCTAACTGTTTAAGAATCTGGGGTGGGGGTGGGAGGAATGTCTCAGTGAAAATTTTTAAAATGAAAATTGTTTTTGGTACCAGGGATGGAATCCAAGGGTGCTCTACTACTGAGCTACACCCCCAGATCTTTTTTATATTATTGTTTGGAGACAGGATCTAAGTTACTCAGACTGGCCTCAAACTTGTGACCTTCATGCCTGAGTCTCTGGGATTACAGGCGTGTGCCACCAAGCCCAGTAAAAATCAAATACTGAATGTACAGTCACACGCTGTATCACAGTGGTGCACCCAGTGACATTTCACTCAGGAACAGACTGCGTATATGAGTGGTCCCCTAAGATTAGATTGCCTGGTGTGGTCACAGCCATTGGAGTCTGCGTGAATACACTTTATAGAGCTTGCCCTCTGACAAATCCACCTAAAGACACATATCTCAGAAGGCATCCCTGTTGTTGAGTGACACAAGACTGTACTTTGTCCACACGACACTTTCTGATGTCTGTTTTTCCTCCTCCTCCTCCTCTTCCTCTTCCTCCTCCTCCCTCTCTTCCTCCTCCTCCTCCTTCTTCTTCATTTTTAGGTACCCAAGAATGTGAACCAATCTTCCTTGGGCAAAGTCCCTTTTCATTTCAGAGTTTCTCTATCCCCATTCTCCTCCTAAACCCCCAGCCTCGGAGGCTTGGATACACGCTACCGCTGATGAGTCCGTCTCTGCCTCTATCACTGTGGGCTCTCTCTAGACCTCCTTTTTGTGCAGCGATGGGTGTTTCCTGGTCCCTGCTGTAGACTCACAGTCAAGAGCTGGCCATGCTGGAAAGCTGCCCGGCGGGTTAAGAGAAAGACATCTGACTGACCGCCAGTCTGTCCGGGTGACATGACACCTCTCAGCCGTGGATTACGCAAAGCTCCCTGAGACCCGCACAGATGGGAAACAGCTCTGTCTCTTGACTAGTGACATGAAAGTATGTCATATTTAGCCGTCTCTAGGCAAAAATGTACAGAGGTAGGGACAGGGAGGATAGGAGGAGAGCAGGCAGGCAGGAAACTGCACTGAATATCTGGGGACATCTTCACTCCCTGTACTCGAATGCTTAGGTCTTCTTTCTAGTTCAAACTTTGTAATTTTTTTCTTTTGGTACTGGGAATTGAACCCAGGTGTTTTCTACCTCTGAGCTATACCCCCAGACCTATTTTATTTTTTATTTTGAAACACAGTCTTGCTAAGTTGCTGAGAGTCTCACTAAGTTGTGGAGGCTGGCTTCGAACCTGTGATCCTCTTGTCTCAGCCTCCTAAGTACTGGGATGACAGGCGTGTGCCACCCTGCCCGGCTAAACTTTGTAATTTTTATGAAACAGTACAGATTAAGCACCCCCTGTAATTTGAACCCCAGTTCTAGAGAAAAGATTCTTGGAAGAACAGAAGATGAAACTGTTCACATTGGAGACTAACAATGGTCACGATGCTTGGAAATAGATTGAAACTGAATGAAACAGTGAAGAGAATCATTAGCCAGATGTATCTGTCACCAAGACTGGTATAGAGAAGATGAAAAGAGACAAAGGAAGCCAGGTATGGTGGCGTACACCTGTGATCCCAGTACTTGGGAGGCTGAGACAGAAGGATCACAGGTTTGAGGCCAGCCTCAGCAACTTAGCAAGACCCTCAGCAACTTAGTGAGACTCTGTTTCAAAATAAAAAATAAAAAGGTCTGGGGATGTAGCTCAGAGGTAGAATGCTTCTATGTTCAATCCCCAGTACTACAAAGAAAAAGAGAGAGAGAGAAAGAAAGATAGAGACAGAGACAGACAGAGGATGTGGGGAAGTAGGTAAAGGAATCAAGATATAGCTTTTGAGGGCATCCTAATATCTGCAGAATAGTATATACACACCTATAAATCAAAGTATTTTTGGAAACTAACATAGGAGGAAAAAAAGATCTTTCCATATTTCCCTAATAAAAAAAGAAAAGTTAGTTTGCTACTATATTTAAACAACCTGAGAAATCCCTAAATGGCAAATTCTCCATTTTCATCAGCTTGACTTCAAATTCATCTAATTTTCGCCAGTGATTCGTGTTCTTTTTGGGTGACTTCCTCGAGCACTGCTTCGCCGAAACAACCCATACAGTGAGTGAAAGGCATCAGTGACCATCACCGCCACAGGCCTTCAAGTGAGAAAACATCTTAACACATCAGCGAGAGGCTAAGGGGGTTCTGGGGCATGCGTGCCGCTGTCCCACCCAGATTCATGTGTTGAAACCCCCTATCCCCCATGGTGACGGTACTAATAGATGGGGCCTTTCAGATGTGATCAGGAATCAGTGCCCTTACAAATGAGGCTTGCGAGAGACCCCTCGCCCCTTCCCCATATAAAGACACAGCAAAAGATGCCATCGGTGGGCAAGAATGGTTCCTCTCCAAACAATGAATCTGCCAGCACTCAGCTCTGCGGCTTCAGAGTGTCTAGAACCGCTAAGAAATAATTTCCTGTTACTTACAAGCTGCCCAGATAATGGTCTTTTTGTTGTGGCAGCTCAAAACTGACTGAGACAGGGTGATTGGAGTTTTTGAAAAGTAAACTTCCAATCCCCCAGCCTGAGGCCTCTTTTTCCCCAAATTACAAAGACAGCAGAGGTTACTCAGTTATGAAACCATCGGTCCCTGCTTACAGGAAGGAGGGAGCTTGGCCTGGTTAGTCTGTCCATAGCTTTATGAATTTGGACAGAACAGACATACAGGTATAGTGAAACTGAGTTGACCATGCTTGCCACCATGGACAAACAGTCAGAGGACACAAACCCAGAGAAGGGGTTCCCCAGGGGCCCCATAAGTCTCCCAAGAAAAGTGTGACTCTTTGAGGAAAAGTCTCTTTGCTTCCCCTCTATGACAACCACTTTACATTTCTTACACCTCCTCTTCAGCAATGTATTTGAATTGGCAACCTACAAACCTCCTATGTCAACCTCCCAAGTACTGGGATGACAGGCATGCACCACCACGCCCAGCTTCTCCATCCCTCTCTTGATCCACCTGTAGCAAAGGCCCAGGGTACCTGAAAATAGCTTCTAGCAACATTGTAGGGAGAGTGCTCTGCCAGCACTCTTCTCTACCCAGGCATCCCCCCCTCCTGGGGACAGGGCTGCTCCCACGAAGGCTGCACGGTGCCTCTGCCCTCACGGTTCCCTGTAATTACACACATGGAAGGGGTGAGAAAGGTGGCTATGCAGGTCCATCTGTTAGCCATTTTCTTTACAAGAACAATCATTACGCTACACCACTTCCCCTTCTTATTGGAACCGGCTTACTGGGACACCAGGACTCCAGGGGAGATGGTGGGTAACTCACAGCTAGCATACTTGGGTACGCAGAGGAGAGTCCAGGTTGTGTTTTCAAAGGCACACGTGGGTGTCTGGCCCCATGCATTAGAGTTGCTTGATTTTGGCTTCTATCCAATGGGTCCAGCACAATGCGTGACACTCGGGAACATGACAAAATGAAAGGCAAGAACGCATTTGGAAGGACTTCACTTAGTTCCTACCATGAACTGCTCTTAAAATAACCAAGATAAAAATTAAATCAACGAGGCGCCATCCCACCCAGGGCACCATCTCTGTATTCCTTTTTATTTGTTTTGTCTAAATCTCTTTTATAGCTAGGATCTGTTTCCTTCTGGACTCTTCGCTTTCTACACCGGGCCTATGAGCATGGGAATTAGGGCACGGGGCAAACGCATTTCATCACCGTGGCCTGGAAGCCAACAGTAGAAAATGAGCCCAAGGGGCTGGCCCAGAATGCTGCTCAACCCACTGAGCTTCTCCGGTTTCCTCTGTCACTTGGAGGGAAATGGTCACAGGTAAGAGAACCCACCCCCAGGATCTTTCTGAGAAGTTAAGAGAGTCTGTCCACACCTCCAATCCACATAGCGCCCGCACATGTAGGCTCACATGAGGCTTCAGGGGCAAGTGAGTTACTTTAGGAATAAATTCTTTGCTTATTTTGTTAAAGGTGCGTGAGACCTAACGCAGAAGGTGGGGAAGTTCATGTATATGCATGCACACGGCTCCGTCCAGGCACCCACTCCAGGAACACTTTTCTTTCCTTGTATGTTCCTTGGTCTATAGTCCAATGCATTATAAATAGAATCTTACTCATCGAATATTTTCACAGCGAGGCAAGCATCATGAACCCAGGAAGAACCACTGCTAGACAAATCTCAACAGAATTCCCGATTCGAATCACCCAGTTACACTCATTTATGTTAGGTACCATATTTGTAAACCATATCCTGACTTTCTTTATATCACTGGAACTGGAGAGAAACAAAGGCCTTCAATTGTTTTTGCTCAGTTAGGCTGAGATGTTAGACACCCTGTGGGAGGCCTATCTGCAGAAGCTTGTCAGAAACAAAGTATCCCTGCATGGTAAACACGCCAATGGATACATTTCAAAGAGTCAGGACATATGGACTGCCTTCTGATACAACTGTCTGTTAGATTCACTGATTTCCAGTTCTGAAATGGGCAAAACATTTTCTGGGACTTGAGACTGTATACAACTTGATCTGGGTGAACCTAATGGAAGAAAAACCCATGCCTCTCCAAAACCTGGGAACAATTTTGTTCACTGGGGGTCACAGAAAAACTCATTCTTTTTTAACACAAGCCCACTCTTGGTTAGCAACCTGGAAAAGTCTTGAGGGATGAGAAGACAGCGCCCTTTCAATTTTGAATTCATCTACCACACAAACACACATGAGAGCTTATAGAGTGTGTAGCAGTGGATCTAGTGTGGGGGACACAGCCCTGGAGACAGACTCTTCCAATTATTCAGTTATAGCTGTGATGAATGTCAAGAAGGACGGGTACCAGAGGGAGAGGCATAGGGCACCAGATGGAGTCTATGAGGGCCCCAGCGGCAGGGATGCTGGGGCTGAGACATGAAGGACAGTAAGAAAGGTTGTCTACGGAGGAGCTAACCCAAGTGTTGACAGACAGGCTGGGGCAGAGGTGGGGAAGGTGCAGAGGACCTGGCAAAGGGTACTTGGAAAGGGAAAGAAAAGAACAGGTACAAAGGCCCCCCCCCCGGGGGGGCGTATCCATGGAGCCCCCAGAGATCAGTTAGGCTGGGGAAGAGCAACAAGGGGAGAAGACACAGGCAGGTGGGGCTGGCAGGATCCAGAGCAGGCTGGGCCTGTGGCCACTCAGGAGAAAAGGGAAGGCAGAGAAGAATTCCAGGGAGAGTGAGATCAGATTTCCATTTCTAAGAGATGGCTCCCAGTGGGCACCTTTATGCACATCTGTTAATCCCAGCACTTGGGAGGCTAAGAAAGGAGGATCACAGGTTCCAGTCCAGCCTCAACAACTGTTTTAACTGTTTCACAATTAAAAATAAAAAGGGCAAGGGGGGGGTGCATGCTTGT
The DNA here is from genome assembly GCA_004027185.1 of Glis glis. Taxonomy (NCBI): domain Eukaryota; kingdom Metazoa; phylum Chordata; class Mammalia; order Rodentia; family Gliridae; genus Glis; species Glis glis. The sequence goes on along the minus strand of PVJS01010678.1, from coordinate 16,717 downwards.
AATCCCAGTACTTGGGAGGCTGAGACTGGAGGATCACAGGTTTGAGGACAGCCTCAGCAATTTAGTGAGGCTCTTAACAACCTAGTGAGACCTTGTTTCCAAATAAGAAGTAAAATTGGTCTGGGGGTGCTGCTGGGTTCAATTCCCAGTACCACAAAAATAAAGAAATAGAGAAATAAGTAGGACTAGGGGTGCAGCTCAGAGGTAGAATGTCCTGGGTTCAATCCCCAGTAGGAGAGGGAGAGAGGGAGAGAGGGAGGGAGGGAGGGAGAGAGAGGAGATGGTGGTTGAAACAAAGGCCAGTTCTTCTCCCCAACTTGGCCATAGCTGGAAATATTTTTGACTGTCCCAACAATGCACTAAATAACAACCTCAGCCTGCCTAGATGTGGCCTATGTCAGTTCAGCGATGTCTCTCTGGGCCATGGTTACCTATTGTTCAACTGCTGGCAGTGTGGGTTTTAAAACATTATGCCGATCTTAAAATGTTTAGGAAGGAGCCAGGCGTGGTGGCGCATGCCTGTAATCTCAGTACTTGGGAGGCTGAGACAAGAGGATTGCAGGTTCACCGCCAGCCTTAGCAACTTAGTGAGGCTCTCCACCGTTTAGTGAGACCCTGATTCAAAATAATGAATAACAAAGGGCTGGGGGGGTGTAGCTAGGAGGCAGAATGCCCCTGGGTTCAATCTCCTGTATCTAAATAAATAAGTTTAGGAAGGGGTATTCAGACAATGCCCAGAGGGCTGGAGATGTAGGTCGATGGTAAGTGTGTTTGTATTACATCTGTGACGCAAGTGTGATGGTAAGTGTGTTTGCATTACATCTGTGGGTTTGATCCCTAACACTGCAAAATAACTAACTAACTAGACAGTGGTCAGTAAAATCATCTATGTGGAGAAGACCAATGTCTGGACTTGAGCTGAACTCTTGACCTAGCTCAGTAGCTGCTCAAAGGACCAGCACGCTGGGGAGCTCATTAGAAATACAGAATCTTGCCACGTGTGGTGGCACACGCCTGCAATCCCCATACTTGGGAGGCTGAGACAGGAGGATCGCAGGTTGGAGGCCAGCCTCAGCACCTTAGCAAGGACCTCGGCAACTTAGGGACACCCTGTTGCCAAATGAAAAATAAAAAGGACTGGAGGTATAAGTTGGAGGTAGAATGTCCCTGGGTTCAACCCCCAGTTCCAAACAAAACAAAACAAAACAAAAAATGCAGAAACTCAGGCCACCCTACCAGGGAGCAGAGTCTCTAGGGGTGAGACTCAGGAATGCAGGTTTTAACAAACTTTCCAGTGAAATGATCATGGTAAGGTTTGAGAAGTACTGATTGAGCTCACATTTTAAACAGAGAAAACAATGTTTACACAGGTACAGCACTGGCAAACTCTAAGTGCTCTCAGCAGGTATCACACAACAGAATCCCCAGATAATTTAAAGAATGCTGGGTCATTTATGGAAGACGTTTTAGGCTGGGGAGCTGATTCTGAAAAATCTTCCAAGTATTCCTTATCTACTTTAGCTTGCAACAGACATACAAACATTAGGACTTATAATGAAAAAAATGAAATAAAAGTGTTGTATGTGAGAGTTTCCAGGCGATAGCAATCCTTCTGGCCTTTTGGAAGAGAATAAACAGTACCCAGCAGGGGCAGAGAGTTCACCCAATGAGACACACAAGTTCTTAAACAGCTTCCAGCCCGAGGGGTTTTTATGGCTGACAGGGGAACAGAAAAAGCTCTCAGCAAGGGTCACCGAGGGTTAACTTCGGGGAAGAGAAGAGCAAGCTTTCCTAAGGCCTGAGCTGAGGCCAGCCAGGGTCTGCGACCTGCCAGGGTCTGAGGCCAGCTTTCGTGCCAGGTCATCATAGGACCCCAAGGCTGGCACTGAGCTCCATGAAAGTCCCCAACAGAGCTCCTACTCCAGAACAAAACTGTCCCTGTATGCTCCAAACCCACATCTTGTCCCTAAACTTAATACCCTTGATGACCCTCCCCAGTTACCCAACAGAGCTTCAGAAACATTCACGGTTTGGATTCAAGGATCCTATTTTTTTTTATTCTGAGAGAGCGTTTATGCAAACACTCCAGAAGGAAAACAGAGAGGCAAGAAGAAATAATAAACAATCTCAACAATGAATGGAGAATAAACTCTGGGGGAGTGAATGGCTTGTTTACAAACAAGCTTCACTTTTAAAACGACACAGGAAATCCAGATGACAGCACGAACAGGAGAGGCTCCGGAGCGCCTTCGCCCCAAACCTGGCCCCAAGCTCTGCCCTCTGTTTGGGTGACTCAGAGGCTCACACCAGTCCTTTGTGTGCCTGTGGGGTCCTGGGCGAGCCACAGAGCTGTAAATATTTGCCCTTCGCCCAGAGCTGGCCAGCTGCTGGGGCTGCAGCTGACAGACAGGCCAGGGGCCAGGAAGGGGGTTCGGAAAACTTGCAGGCCTGCTGTGCATGAAGCAAAGAGGGCGGCTGGGGGATGGGGCAAGGCAGACACAGGCCCCATGGGCCCCCTTGGGCAATATGTTCCCCTCTCTGCCAGGCCATCTGGAAGGGTAACCAAAGTGTCAGCCCATGGGCTTCCCCAGGAGGCAAGAGCACCCAGCTGTTGAAAACGAGGTCCCTGCCATCTGGGAAACCAGGGGTTCTCAACCTGGGTGATGTTGGCCCCCAGAGAACACCTGGCAGTATCTGCAGGCGTTTATGATGGTCACGGTTTGAGAGGGAGGTCTGCTGGCATCTGGTGCGTGGAGGCCAGGAACCCTGCTAAACATCCTGCAGGGCACCAGACAGCCCCCCACAACCAAGAGATGCACTGAACAGCCCTTCACGATCAAGAGATGTACCGGACAGCCCCTTACAACCAAGAGATGCACCGGACAGCCCCTCATGACCAAGAGATGCACCAGGCAGCCACCCACAACTGAGAGACGCACTGGACAGTCCCCACAACTGAGACATGCACCAGACAGCCCCTCACAACCAAGAGATGCACTGAACAGCCCCCCACAACTGAGAGATGGCATCGGGCAGCCCCCCCACAACTGAGAGATGCATTGGACAGCCCCTCACGACCAAGAGATGCACCGGACAGCCCCCCACAACCAAGAGATGCACTGGACAGTCCCCTACAACCAAGAGATGCACCAGATAACCCCTCACAACCAAGAAATGCACTGGACAGCCGCCTCCCACAATCAAGAGATGCATGAGATAGCAGCCCACAACAAAGTTCTCCAGGCCCAAAGGTCAATACACCTTGAGGTTGGGAACCCAGAGGAAGAACCCAAATCCAGCTCCTTCTCCAGGCACTGAGTCTGGGCCTGTTACATAACCTAAGTCAGTTTTCCCATCTCTTGAGAGATGGGAAACTCAAGGAAAGTGCTTCCTACAGTCCTGGTACGGCATGAACGCTGAGTCAGCGGTACTCATGGATGTACTGAGAGGCAACGCAACGCAGGCCAGAGTTCCAACAAGACAGCAGCACAGGTGGGCTCAAAAGTCAGCTCTGGCACCTGAGCGCTGTGGCCCGGGAACCATGCACCTCAGCTTCCTCGTCCACCAAATGGGAAGCATTACACCCACATACTTGATGGGGAAGGAAAGGACCAACCAGAAAGAGCTGAGCCTGGTAGGGAACGCAGGATGGTGAGCTCAGGAGACCATTAAAAGTAACTGAGGTAGCCGGTACCGAATATTGAATATTGACTCTCCGACAGGCAAGGGGCCAGGCTAACCTTTTACAGTGAGGGAAACTGAGGCACCAAAGAGTTGCAGCCAATGTCACTGAGCTAGTTAGCAAAAACTCTGGATTTTAAAAGGGTTCTAACTCCAGGGGACTCATTTCGTTATTACTTTATACTGATGGGGAGAGGGCCATCTTTCTTTCTTTTCTTTCCTTCCTTCCTTCCTTCTTTCCTTCCTTCCTTTCTTTCTTTCTTTTTCTTTCTGAATCCCTCAGAAGGGGTCTGGCTGTGTCCTACCCTGTTTCATGTCACCAGTGTCCAACTTTAGGTCGCTTGAACAGCGTGGTCGTCAAGGTCAGCCAGGGAGTTGGCCGCCAAGCCCACGACTGAATGCCTTTCCTAGCATCCTTCTTGACCTGCTCTGCGCGGGCTTTGGAGTCCCTTTAATCTTTCTGGAATCCCCAAGAGGGCATGGGCACAGTTCCCCCCTGTGCCAAGATACTTTCTCCTGCATGGTCGATAAGGCCACGGTTTCTTGCCATCACCCAGCTGGTTGGAGCAGCAGAGCCTGGAACCCAGTTCTGACGCTAACCAAATTCTTGCCCTATATTTGTCTGTGGGTCCCTTTAGCCTTTCCAGAGCCCCTGAAGCTGCTGTACTACCGGCCTGGAGGGACCATGGTCCCGAGCTGGGACAGGCTACCGCGGCCTGCATGTGCTGGTCCCCCTGGCGCGCCCTGGAGGAAGGAAGAAGGAGGCGAGGATGCTCTTGGAGCTGGGTCTCCGGGGGCCCGGCAGGGGTCGCCTACCTTGCCGCCTGGCGGCGCGGCCACGCAGCGGCTGAGCGAGTCGAGGCGCGCGCTGTACTCGGTGAACTTCTTCTGGTAGCGCAGCGCCGTCATCTGCAGCTCCAGCTGCGCCGCGGCCAGCTGCGCCACCAGCGACTTCTCGCGCTTGCCCGCGCGCAGCGCCTCCTTCTTGAGCGCCTTGTGCAGCGCGCCCAGGCGGGCCTGCAGCGCGCCGTTGTGCGCCCGCAGCGCCCGCGCGCAGCAGTGGCCCCCCGCCCGCTGCTCGCCGTGCGTCAGCAGCAGCCCGCAGCCCTCCTGGCAGCGCCCCACGGGCCGCGCGTCGCACGCGTCGCGCATGTGGGCCTCCAGGTCCCGCCGCAGCAGCAGCTGGCCGCAGCCCGCGTGGCGGCAGCGCGCGGGCGCGAAGTCGCAGCGCTCCAGGTGCTCGGGCAGCGCCTGCAGCTTGACCACCCGGCCGCAGCCGCGCGCCGCGTGCGCGCACTTGATATCCAGCTTGAGGATGAGGCGCTTGAGCGGCAGGACGTGGTTGAGCTCCTTGGCCGACAGGCGGCCGCGGCAGCGCGCCGGGCAGCTGCCCTCCTGCACCACCCAGGGCAGCACGCAGCCCGCGCAGAAGACGTGGCCGCACGGCGTGGTCAGCGGGTCCTCCAGCACCTTGTGGCACAGTGCACACTTCAAATCCGGGTCCACGTCGCCGTCGAAGCGGTCCAGCTCGAAGCCCATGGTGGCGGCCGGGCCCGGGTCGCCGCCGGGCGGCCGGCCGCCCCCGCCCTCTCTGCGCCGCGGCCCAGACGCGCTGCCCGCCCGCCGGCCCGCTCGCTCGCTCGCTCGCTGGCTCTCCCCGGACTGAGCCTAATTGCTCCAGACTTCCTCGGAAAAAGCCCGAGGAACAGGACTCCTCCGGCCGTATTTACAGGAGCGCGAGCGCACGCACATCCCGCCTCCGCGGTCTTCCGTTCGCCCCTGGCCAGAGGGAGGAGGCAGAGGTGGAGGCTAGGGAGGCTCTGGGGCTCGCCGAGCAGGACTGATCTGCCCCCGAGCGCCAGCCGGACTCTCTCGGGCCTCCCCTCTCCGTCCTCTCGGAGATTTCGCTGGAGGAGACCAAGAGCCAGCAAAGAAGAGCTCGCGAAGTCCGGAGCCCAGGCCGCTGCTCTCAGCCAAACGAACTCTGCTGCACAGACCGAGGACGTCTGCTCCTCTCGCCTTTCCTGGCCTCTGGTGGCGGATGGCAGAGGGCGCAAAAAAAAAAAAAAAAAAAAAAAAAAATCTTGGGGGCCCGCTATCTCAGCACTTACGGCCTTTATTTATTTATTTATGTCATTCCAGGGAAAGTTTCGGTGCCGGGCCGGACGCTCCCGCTGAAACTTCAGACCAGAGGTTCTGCGAGCCCCCGGGTTTTTAGCAGGCTGGAGGGTTTTTAGCAGGCTGGAGGTCTCCGGGAACCGAGGGCGAATCCACCCAGGCGACTTTGCGGGGGCCCCCGAGCTGCTGGCCAGCTGGTCCCTGCGGAGTTGGGGCTGCAGCAAGACAACGGGCCACTTTGTCCAGGGCGCTTCTGATTCGACCCCCTGGTCCCTTTAAAAATCATCAGTACAGTGTTGGGAGACAGCGTTCGCTCCTTTGGAAAGCTATTTCCTTTGGTTGCAAAAGAAGCAAGGCTGGCCCTACACTGAGTGTAGGACTACAACCACCCTACAACTACCCCAACACCATGATCAGGCCAGCGGCTTTCCTTCAGTTCTGTTTTTTTTTTTTTTTTTTTTTGCTTTCCTGTGTGTACACTGTGGTGGTTTATTTCCATTTTCCCCTTGCAGCAAGGCAGGAGGGGAGAAAGCAAAAATAATAAAAAAAAAATTTAAAAATAAAAATTGCTCTGTAGGTAGATCAGTGTTATCAGATTGGAATGTGACTGCAGATTCTGGTCCTGTGGGTCTGGGGTGGAGTCTGAGAACCTCCACTTGTGAAGAGCCTCCCGGTGATGCTGAGGCTGTGGGTCCACATCCGCCTGGGTTTCCATTGAGTGTCAAGCCCCGGCCATCCCTGGACTTAGGCTCTTTTCTTCTACTCTGGGGCAGCTTTTCAAGCAGTGCAGGGAGCCAGACTGTGTTTGCTTCAGCAACACTTGTGAAAGAGTGCTTGCTGGATTCCGACCTAAGTGGAAAGTTCACAGCATCATCCCTGCGTTGGGTTAAAAAAAAAAAAAACTTTAACCCCCCAAGGCTTGTAGACATTCCTAAGAAACACGCAGTCAGCTCTGGTGAGAGGGAAAACAAGTTATGGAATTCTCATTTGGAATCCGCTGCCTGATTCTTGGAAACGAAGCTGGGAGGCAGAGAACTCCGTGTTTAGCAAGGCTGGGGGACCTGGAGACGAGGGATTAAACTCCTGTTTTTGCCTAATTGCTCTTCCATCTCTCCTGTCTGTGGTCGCTCAGGACCCATGACCTTCACTATTCAGCCGCTCCGGTGGAGTGAAAGGTTTGCTTTGATGTACCTGAGGATCACTGGTTTTGAACTAACCTTTGAAAAGTTGTCACTCGGGGGCCCTTTTAGTGCATGGTTGAAATCCCTGCACAGTGCTCTTTCATCCGTGTTGGTGGGCATGGGTTTCTCTGTTTGTGATAGAGACTTTCTTTTAATTGCTCTAATCGATGAATGCATTTCTTTGATAGGATTCCAGGTGGGATGGAATATTACTGTCCTCTTTAGATAAGCCCTTGCCAGGGAATCCTCCACAGAGTGTATTTGTTAAGCTACTTACGGGTTCTCAGATAATAGGTAAGAAACGGATTCTTTCAACAAAGGTGTGTGGGCTTGTCAGTTTCGAGGAGTGGGCTAGAGTTAACAACCTGATAACCTTCAAACCAAACTGGTTTTGAGAACCAGAGAGGGCTCTGGAGTACACACGAAGTGGAAACTAGGGCTTGCTTGGGGCGCACATTTCACAGCTGCCTACCCCCCCTCTTGTGGCCCCAGATGACAGACGGAGAGGCTGTGGATGGAATGCTACAGCATGGCCAGAGAGGAGCTATCGCCTGTTGTCAACCAGCCTCTTTAAAAGAAAGTCTTCTTAGCCACTCCTCGTTTGTTCATCTTGGATCAAAATTCTCAGAGATCAGCAGAAATGAAGCAAGACAAAAAGAGACCTGCAGATTTTTAGGGACACCTTTTGCCCATTGCAAAGTCAGGTGTGGCTGGTAGTCCACTTCTGTGGGCTGCAGAATCGCCTGGTGGGTGCAGCGCGGTGCAGGAAGCACGTTGGATGGAAATGTGGAGGTACCGCAGGCAGTCGTGAACATGAGCAGAAACTGCAGGAAGGCAGGCGAATGTTTGCTAGGTAGGCCTGAGAAAAGGAGCTGGTTTTTGTGATGTAGATGAGACACTCAGCGTCTCAGAAGCATGGGAGTGTTTATGTATGTCGGGTCCCTGGTAGACGGCTGGATCAGTGGTTTTGGAAATTATTTCTAGAGCCTCCTCTGCTTTTAGCCCTTCCTTTTATAACTCAATTCTGTACTTTCTAACCAGAATATCAGAAAGCCTAAGCCTAATAGAAATGCTGTCTGAGCTGGGCGTGGTGGCACATACCTGTAATCCTAGTACTTGGGAGGCTGAGACAGAAGGATCGCAGGTTTGAAGCTAGCCTCAACAACATAGCGAGGCCCTCTGTAACTTAGTGAGACCCCGTTTCAAAATAAAATAGGAGTGGGAATGCAGCTCAGGGGCTGAATGCCCCTGGGTTCTATCCCCAGTAACACATACACACATACACACATACACACACACACACACGCACACAAATGTATCTGTATTTACCACCATCCCACTCTGTTCTTACCGTCCTTTCTATGAGTGTGTTTAATCAGAAGATGGTAATAATATCTACCATCTTTTGAGCTCATACCAGGTGCCAAGCAAGCACTGTGCTTAGCACTTGACCTTCCTATCTCATTAATCCTCAACAGCACATCAACACATAAGATGTGTACTCAGCCCATTCTACATATGAAGAAACTGAGGTTCACAGAGGTTGCCTGAGTTATATAAGTGGCAGTCAGAAATGAACACAGGATGTGTCCAGAATGCTCACTCCAAACCACCGTGACCTTCTGCACCCTGCTCCATGCGTCCCACCTACCATGCTGCAGATTACCCCCCTCCTCTGTCTTTTCTTATCTCTCTTTTCCCTGTGTCTATCTTCAGTCACCACCAGAATCTGTGTGGTTTGTGGGTTCAATACTAGAGAAAGCAAAAAAAAAAAAAAGCCAAGGTTTGGGGCTTCTTGGGTGGCTTTCCCAGGCTTAATATTTATACTGCATTAACTGAAATAGCACCAGACAATGAGATTAAAATAAAAAAACTTTTACCAAATGGAATACCACCAGAGTTGTAAATTATAGCAGTCATCTACAAACAAGTATGAAACACTTGGATCAGACTGCTAGCCTCTCAACATAATCAATGTCAGCCATTCCAGGTGCCTGGGAACTTCATTTGGTCTTGGGTTGGAGGGTAGGGGAAAAAGAAAAGTAATAGTCGATCCTGAAGACTTTTGAAGACTTGGGTAAGTGGGACGGAGCTACCATAGCAAGAACGATGTATAGAAGGACAGGAAGAGTTGGGGAAACCCTTCTAATAAATTTTTGCAGAAGTCTGATTCTGTAAATCAGTGAGGCCTCCTTCCCTCACCCTCCAGATGGAAGTAGCTTCCAGAGCCCCATGCACTTACCCTGTGTAGCATTCATCACACTTGAAAAGTCTAAATTATGTGATAATTATTTATCTAGTAGCTACTATATGCTAGGAAGAGGCTGTTTTTTGTGCTGGGGCTACAGAGGTGAAGAAGATGGGCGATGTCCCTGCCCTTGGAAGCCCTTGTTCCAGAACCAAGAGTGCCAGATATCAATACACATGAAGAAGAGATAATGTGATAAATTCACTTAAAGTGTGGCCTGAGGCCAGCAGTATGGGCATCACCAGGAGCTTGTTGGAGACACAGAATCTCTGCCCCCTCCCTGGCTTGACTGAATCAGATCTTGCAGTTTAGCAAAATCCCTCAAGTGATTTGGTGCAATGGGAGTTTGAGAAGCAACTCTCTGATGATCGTAGAACAAGCTGATGTGCTGGAGAGAAATTGAAGGAGGCCACTTCCAGTCGCGCATCCTGAGGAGGGAGGACTTGAGTGGACACGTGGGGGGATAAGAATGAACTAGATGGAGAACATCCCAGGCAGCACAACAGAAAGTGTGGAGGTCCAGAGGGGGGCAAGCGTGTGGTCTCTTAGAGTTACAGCAGGCCTAGTATGGACACCCATGGAAAGGAGTCTGAGTTGATGCTAAGTGCCAGGAGACACTCAAGGATTGGGGTCAATGAAAGGGCACTGGTTGGTGAATGTCTAGTTTCTATGCTGCATCCTACACTGATCGTAGAATAGGGGAATCCTGTTCATATCCCACCTTCCGTGTTGAACCCTAAGCAGAGACAATAAATACTGAACAAGCTGGGCGTGGCGGTGCACATGCTGTCATCCCAGTACTTGGATGGGAGGCTGAGACAGGAGGATTGCAGGTTTGTGGCTAGTTTCATCAACTTATCAAGGTCTTCTACAACTTAGTGAGAGCCTGTTTCAAAAAAAAAAAATGGGTCTGGGGGGTGTTGTAGCTTGGGGGTAGAATGTTCCTGGGTTCAATCCGCAGTACTACAAGATAGATAAACAAATAAATAAATGAATAAATAAATAAATAAATATAAATATTGAACAGATAACTGCTTCCTTTTCCTGCTCCTTGCAAGTTCCTGCTTCTAGCATCGTAAGCACCAGTTGGTGCCCCTAGCCTGAGATATTTGTATCACAACATGGATTATATGGGTCTCTGAGGCCTATTTAGGGTATAGAGCACCACTCAGAACATTGTTAATATAACACCATCGATTCTGAATTCTTAGCAACCAATTCTCAACTCTTATACGAGCAGCTGGATCAATGCCTGGTTGTGGAACGGCAGGTTTTGTACAGAAAATGCATGTGCACATGCGTATGTGCACACTTTAACATAGGCCTCTATCAATCTAGATACAAACACAAAAACATACATTCATACAGGAGAGAAAAAAAAATAGGTTTAGCTCCCTAAAACAGAACATCCCAATAGCCAGGGAATAAATGAGCTAGAAATCGATTTCTCTCTCAAATAAATAAAAGATAGCCCATAGTGAGCAGCCCGGGGATGCTATAGTGGGTTCAGTCATAAGAGTCTCAGGACCTTGCTCACATCCTCCTGCTCTACCATCCTTCCGGCCTGGACTCTGTTCTTACTTCATGGAACAATAGCGAACTGCTGCTGATGGTGGTGGAGAGGGAGAATTAATGGCATTATGCACATATGTGAAATGACCACGATCATTGTGAGGAAGGGGAGGAAGATGGGAAGGAGCCGGGGAGGAAGCTCACCAAGTGCTGTGTCCGTGGATGTCCCTATCACTCTGAACTACATTATGATGTGAGAGTACAATGCACCAATAAAATATGTAAAAGAAAAATGAAGAAAAGAAGGAAAGGCCCAAATTAATTCCCCTAACTTAGCTTTACCCCACTACTTTCTCTTGTATCTCAACAGAAGACCCTAAATGCAAGGAAGAAAATTTATGAGGTCTGTCATGAGGGCATATCACTTCATGAATATTAGTATTTTTCCAGGAGATACCTCTTGACTATTCCTAAGGGGCAAAAACAAAACAAAACAAAAAAAGCCAGGAATGAGATTTAAAGAGTGAGAGCTATGCTTACGTGAGTTCTTGTTTCTTTTCTTTTTTTTTTTTCTTTTGTGTGGTACTGGGAATTGAACCCAGAGGCATTCTACCTCTGGGAGCTACACTCCCAGACTGATTTTATTTCTTATTTAGAAACAGGGTCTCACTAGGTTGCTGAGAGTCTCACTAAATTGCTGAGATTGTTCTCGAACCTGCAATCCTCCTGTCTCAGCCTCCCAAGTACTAGGATTACAAGCATGTGCCACCACACCCGGCTTGGGTTCTCTTAAAAAAAAAAAAAGACGAATCAGCTGGGCATGGTGGTGCACATCTATAATCCTAGTACTTGGGAGGTTGAAACAGGAGGACTGCAGGTTTGAGGACAGTCTCAGCAACTGAGTGAGACTCTCAGCAACCTAGTGAGACCCTGTTTCCAAATAAAAAATAAAATAGGGTTGGAGGCATAGCTCAGAGATAGAATGTCCCTGGGTTCAATCCCCAGTACCACACGCAAAAAAAAAAAAAAAAAAAAAAAAAAAAAAAAAAAAAAAAAAAAAAAAAAAAAAAAAAAAAAAAAAAAAAAAAAAAAAAAAAAAAAAAAAAAAAAAAAAAAAAAAAAAAAAAAAAAAAAAAAAAAAAAAAAAAAAAAAGAAAGAAAGAAAAAGAAAAGATGATCCTGATAGATATATGAGGAGGTATAAAATCATAAAAAACAAATATGCACAAAGAAACAAAACAACCAAAAAAAAAACAGAATCCCAGGCCTGATTTCATTAATACATAGGAAAATTTTAATTTGGAAAATCAACTTTCCCAATATTCAAGTATCACTTCATGGCGTGTACTTTAGAATAAACAAACTGTTTAAAGTCACCGCAGCGCAATCCTGTGATCTAGGAACTTGTTAATTTTAATTCTTCTCCTGGCACCATCTCCTCCGCTCTCATTTACGCCGTCTGTAAAATTACGATAATAATAATCCATGCTTACTTACCATATGGTAATAATTGCCAATTAACTAATTTTTATATGTAGAAACCTGTGAAGACATTACACAGGTGCTAAGTATTATTATTGCTGGCTCTGGTGAAGACCAGACTTTCTGTTTTCGGGGAGGCGGGTCACCCCATAACGTCGCTCTTTCCCTGGGAATGGAAGATTATTAGCCCATTGCTGATTGATTCGACAAGCAAAATCCTGCAGTATGATGGTACTGTTGCTCGATGGGGAATCTCTAATGACCAGAGTTGTGTCAGTGTTTCACCAGTTTTGGGGGGGTACTGTGGATTGAACCTCTGTGCATTCTACCTCTGAGCTACACCCCCAGCCCTTTTTATATTTTATTTTGAAACAGTCTCACTAAGTTGCTGAGGCTGGCCTCGAACCTGCAATCCTCCTGTCTCAGCCTCCCAAGTACTGGGATTATATGGGTATGTCACTGTTCCTTCTTTTCTTTCTTTTCTTTTCTTTTCTTTTCTTTTCTTTTTTTCTTTTCTTTCCCTTCCTCCTTCCTTCCTTCCTTCCTTCCTTCCTTCCTTCCTTCCTTCCGTTTCTCCTTTCTCTTCTCCTCCTCCTCCTTCTTCTTCTTCATGTGATACTGTGGATTGAACTCGGGGCATTCTACCTCCCAGCCCTATTTTATTTTTTTATTCTGAAACAGGGTTTCACTAAGTTGCGGAAGACCTCATTAAATTGGGGAGGCTGTCCTCGAACTTGCAAACCTCCTGTCTCAGCCTCCCAAGTACTGGGACTACAAGCCTGTGCCACCACACCCAGCTTCCTTCCTTCCTTCCTTCCTTCCTTCCTTCCTTCCTTCCTTCCTTCCTCCCTCCCTCCCTCCCTCCCTCCCTCCATCCTTCCCTCCCTTCCTCTCTCTCTCTCTCTCTTTCTCTTCCTCCCTCCCTTCCTTCCTTCTCTCCTTTCTTTCTTTTCTTTTCCTTGTTTTTATAGCAAAATACAATCTGCTCTAGCAAGGGTAAAAACAGAGGTCTGAGTATTGATGAGCTGCAGTTCTCAAAACTAGTGACTTCTGAGAGGTTCCTGACTTGGTGTGCAATGCACAATTGCTTTCATTTAGCTGACATTTGTAGCAAAAGAGAGAGAGAGAGAGAGAGAGAGAGAGAGAGAGAGAGAGAGAGAGGAGCTTGCCTTTTGTTTTATATCTTGCCATTCTTTTTTTTAAAAATCATTTTTACAATGAAAGAATCATTTCTCTTCTTCCGGGAGGGCTTCGGGCAGAAGATTTTTTGGAAATGTCAGCCAACCAGGAGAAATGTGACAAGGTTCTTCTTTGAAATCTAGTCCCGAAACTGTGGTTTTTGGTCTTCAGATCAGCAGGCAGTTGGCAAGGAAGAAGCTAAAACAAAACACTTACCCAAATACTCCCGCAGTGGTATGGTGTTTCTAGGATAATCATTTGTTATAGCTTCACAAACAAAAGCCACTTCAACCTTTCACTCTTATTTCCATGGCTATACAAGAACAGACACGAACTGCTTCCCAGAGCTGGCTATATATGTCTGCCCATGGGGGCAAAAGAGTAATCGTGGAAAAACCTTCCACCACAGTGCTATTTTTCAATACAGGTGAGATGGAAAAGTGTGTCCAAGGGCTGGCATCCGCTCCATGATGTTGGCAGGGAGCACACTCTTGTCTTGACGGCACATAACAAGTCTTAGAAGTGGAATCCAGAAAGATGAAAGGCTCGCAGGACAGAGACTCAGTGTGTCATTGGTGGGAATCTTTGCAGTAACTTATAATTTATTTGCGGGTTGTGTAAGCTTGAAGATGAAGATAAAGCGGGAGGCCAGGAGCTCACACTGGTTCCCTCTATGCCAGGGCTACAAAGTTTCCGAGACGTCTCTAAACTGTATGTGACAAACAAAAGTGTGTGTCTCACTGTTGCAATAGGTGTTTTATATGTTTAAATTTTTTTTTCCTCCCCAGAACTGTCTAGCCATATTGGGAACTTTCAGGCCTGCAAATGGAGTGAGAGATGCGGTGGGTGTGGAATGACAGTCTAAAGATGGCACACAACCCTGGAGACCAGCAGACACCTACCAGGGATTTTTGGGAAAGAGCCAAGAGGTTTTACATTTCCCACTTTAATTAGAAATGGTGCATTTTCTTCTCTGTGCAGAAATCTACCCATGAATGGATAGACTCCTAACATTATTTTTTGGCATTTGATAAATTTTTTTTTTGCTATACTGAGGATTGAACCCAGGGGCATTCTACCTCTGAGCTACACCCCCAGCCCTATTTTTTATTATTTATTTTGAAACAGGGTCTCACTAAGTTGCAGAGGGCCTCACTAAGTAGCTGAGGCTGGCCGCGAACCTGGATCCTCCTGTCTCAGCCTCCCAAGTACTGGGATCACAAACGTGTGCCACCATGCCTGGCCTGATAAAAATTTATTACACTGAAAAAATAATAGATACATATTAAGGTTACAGGTACACTGACCCTGCATCATTGAATAACACCAGTGTATTCATTAGAAAGAAACTGAGGAGAGAAGCAATATGTATGACTGTGCTCTGCAAACTTTGTCTGGAAAGAGCCAAATAGTCAATATCAAGCCAGGCGTGCTGGCGCACGCTTGTAATCTCAGTACTTGGGAGGCTGAGACTGGAGGATCAGGGTTCGCAGTCAGCCTCAGCTACTTAGTGAGGCCCTCCGCAACTTAGTGAGACCCTGTTTCAAAATAAAGAATAAAAAGAGCCAGGCATGGTGGCGCATGCCTGTAATCCCAGTACTTGGGAGGCTGAGACAGGAGGATGGTGGGTTCGAGGACAGCCTCAGCAACGTAGTTGTGAGACTCTCAGCAACTTAGCGAGACCCTGTTTTGAAACAAAAAAATAAAATAAAAAAATAAAAAAGGGCTGGGGGTATAACTCAAAGGCAGAGTGCCCGTGGGAGACGGCATTAGTACCTGCTTCATAGGGTAGCTATAGATTAAACGCTGTAACATTTAAATTAGGAGGCGCAGTATTGGCACATACTGAGTGGACTAACATAAGACTGAATGCATGGCCACAGGGAGTGTAGACGTAGTGAGTGAACCAGCAATGTGTTGTGCTTCCTGAAGTTTCTCTGTCCCGGAGCTGTGGGACCCAAGGATACTGTGCATCTACATATAGACTATGTATACGCAGGGATAGATGGAGTGATACCAAGAAACAGTTCGCTGACAAACGTTGCCAGAAAGACATCAGAGGACAACAGAAGAAATTTCTCTCTTTGCCAGAAAGAAATCAGAGGTGAACAGAGGCCACAGTTGAGCTCCATGAGTCATCTCCTTCTCTCTGAGTTATTTATTATTTTGTGAATTAGCCAGTTAGTCTCTATAACAATTTTGACAATGCATAAAACAAATGAAGACACAGAGAATGTGATGTCCTCTCTCTTTAGGAAAAAACGATGCCAAGTTTCTTTCAAGCAGTTCCCTGAGAGTGAATTACTGGACGGCAGCGCCTTGCGAGGCCAAATATGTCCAGCACGCTAAATACAAAGCCAGAGGAACTTTGCAGAAACCCTATAACTGGGATGGCCAGTTCAGATGCCCTCTTTACTGGAGACTTGTTTTAAACAAATAAGGGAAACCTTTGTTCGGACTTTCTTTATGGGGACCAGGAGCAGCAACTAGAAAGTTATCGTTGGAGAAAGTTGTAAGTTCATGTCTTATTTACCTCTGAACCCCCAAGAAGGAGCATGGTCCCTGCATTCAGTAGATGCTCAATTAACGCCCATGGCATTTACTGATGGAAAGATAAGAAAGAAGGAGCCATGATGTTCTCAGACTTCCAGTGGCACAGACGCATGGCTTTGGAGCGTTCTATTATTCAAAGGCCTTGCACAGCACTGCAGGGCATATTGGAGACAGCCACCGATTGCATCATATTATACGCTTGGCATAATTATACCACGGGCTTTTGTCTCCCTTGGTGCCAGCCAGTCTCAAAACACATGCCACTTCCCCACTTTGCTTATACCGAGCACTAGGGTTGCTCATTACGTGAGGGACTTGTAAACTCTGCGTCCGAGTCCTGAGCACTGCAGCCCCCAGCTCCGCAATCAGGAGAACCGGGAGGGATTTCCTCAGAGACAAGGATGAGCAAGGAAGGAAAGAGAGGAAGGAAGCCAGTGGGGCTGAACTGGATCCCCAGTGTGGGCGATAGGGACAGAAATAGATCCCCAAGTTTCTTTCAGTATTTTAAAATTATTATTAACAAAGCTACTTTTTCTAAATTCCTGAAAACGGAGTTTAATCTACAGGGAGCCTCAGATTCCCCCCTCTGAGTCCCTCTCTCATCCACCAACTTTATTTTGTGGCCACCATCATCATAGAAGCCAGCATCTTCCTCGCTTAGAGGATGGCAGTCTTTTCCAAATTGGTGCCCCACACCCCAGCATGGCTTTTCCATTTTATTCTGCACACTGCTACCAAAATGGTCATCTCCTCCTCCTCCCCC
>PVJS01010677.1:0-47472 GCA_004027185.1 Glis glis | reverse complement strand
TCTTCTCCTTCCTCTCTCACTCTCTCTCTCTCTCTCTCTCTCTCCCCTTCCTGACTGCCATGAGCTGAGCAGCTTTCCTTCACCACAACCTTCTGCCATGATATTCGGCCTCGCCTTAGGCCCAAAACAATGGAGCTGGCCAACCATGTACTGAAACCTCTGAAACTGTGAGCCAAAATAAATCTCTCCTTCTCTAAGTAGTTTGCACCAGGCATGGGCACAGGGATGAAAAGCTAACACACAGGGACACTGTTCAGACCCCTCTCTGGTGCAGACCCACAGACACATGTGCTGGGGACATTGGCTACTGAAAGCTTAGTGTGCTTCTCATCGGGGATCTCCCTGGGCCGTAGGGGACTCCTCACACAGGCCCCCTTCGCAGATCATTGCAGGGATACAAAGGCCTGGCCCCTAGCTTCAATTTGAGACAGTTCTCATGCGTCACTGTAGCACCAGAGCTCCTTGTAGGGTCAACCAAGGCCTCAGTTATAATCTTTTCTTCCTCACCTTCTTACAGGTCCATCTCCCAAGAATTCTCCCCAATACACTTCACATGCAGCTCCCTGTCTCAGAATCTGTTTCCAGAAAATAAACAATCTAAAGCAATGAATAAAAGTTAGCAAAGCAAAAGACGAGGTGAGAAGGTTACACAGAGGACAGCACATGCGGAAGCCCACACAGGGCAAGATTGTTAAATTTTAGGGGGCAGCAAGTCAATTAGTCAGGGTATAGAGCTGGAGGGTGGGAAAGAGCAAAAGGTGTGCAGGATATGATCATGGGCCCCCTAGATAAAGATTACCCAGGCTTCAGGGGGAATTGACCAACCGGATGAACCAAAGATACGCTTTAGATCTTTCTGAGCAGTTCTCAAGCAGGGCTTAAGTGCCAGACACAAAGTCTGCAGATGTCGCCAGCATATGCTCATCCCACCCCAGCTCCCCAGCTGCCACCTGCGAGGGCAAGAGAAAGCAAGATGGCCTGCCGCAGCTGTGTACAGGTGGATGGACATGGGGCCCTTGTGTGCAGGCCCTGTGCATTGCTGAGGATGACTGGGCACAGCTGCTGGGTCTGTCGCTGGAGGAAGGGAAGTCTCTCTAAGATGAGGAGGCCCAGCTGAGGGGCATCTGGAAGGCTGCATTCCAACAATAAGAGGCTTTAAGGATGGATCACAACTACTGTGGTTTGGATATGAAATGTCCCCTAAGAGCAGCTCATGTGTTAAAAACATGGTCCCCAATGCAGCAAGGTTTAGAGAGGGACTTGGCTGGAAGAGGTAGGTCACTGCAGGTATGCTATATCTGCCTTTGGTCCCTTCCCCACTCTCACTCTCTCTCTCCTTCCTAGGCCATGAGCTGAGCAGCGCTCTCCACCATGCCCTGCTGCTTGTCTCTGTCTTGGAGCTAGCTGATCATGGACTGAGCCTCTGAAACCATGAGCCAATTAAGCCTTTCCTCCTCTATGTTGTTCTTGTCAGGAATTTTGGTCACAGCAATGCAAATCTGACTGATGCACCAACCAAAGACAGGGTGTACACCTCGGCACTTGGAGTATAAGGAACCAGCAAGCCCATGTTCTTTCTCAGTAATGGATTGTAATAGCACTATTCATATGGAAGAAATCAATATATTTTAAGAGTATTATATTATCATATATTATCTATAAATTAGGTAATATATATGAGAGTCCTTGGTAAATGGAAAAAGAGCTGTACAGACAGAAGGTATTATGTCTTCTTCTATGGTATTTATGTAAATGAGCCGGCAGGGACGACTGTGCTCTGGAGACTGTAAATCCCTGTACAAATGAAAGGCTGCATGATTAGGTATTTCACAAGGTACCTTGGGCAGGGGCAGGCAGGTCCTGGCTTCCATTCTGCAAGGGCAGCTCTCTTCAGCAGGATGAGCACTGTGTGCAGAGTAAGTGGGCTGACGCCTCGCGACACTCCATTCATGGAGCTATGGAATAACAGTATTCAAGCTGAGCAATTTGCAGAGTGTAAATTAAGGGGAATAAAACTCCTGTAACAGATCCTGGGAGGAGGGAGGAAAGGAGGAAAAAAGGAGGAGAGAGGCAGAAAATGTTCAGCAATGCCTGCCTTTGCAGTAATTTGTTGCATAGTGGGAAAAGGCTGTGGGGAATGGGATCCAGGCAAAGGTGTGTCCCTGCAGAATACCTCTGTGGGTGGGATGTCAAGTTGGCATGTTCACAGAGGACTTCCAGTCTCCAAAGACCTTATCCGAAGTGCAGCCCTCATGGCTGGGGCCATCGGCAGGTCAGCCGGCCGGTCAGCACTTCTGTCCCCCTTTATCATTGCATAGACCAGCATTGCCCAGCACTCATGGGCAATGCCCACACCTGGACTAGCCCTAACCTCTGTGTCGTGGGGAAGTGCCTGGGTTGGGATCTTGGCTCTGCCATTAATGTCTGTGTGAGTTTAGGCAAGTTATTCAACTTCTCTGGACCTACTTTCCCCCATTGTAAAATTATAATTCCTGCCAGACAGCAATGCTTTGAAGTGCCTATAAGAAACGATAGATGGAATGTATTGTAAGGGATGGGCACAACGATTATCTATCGGTGATATGGGATAGGGATGGAGATTGAAGGGTCGAACTTATTACTGCCATTCTGCCTTGAAAGGAGGGTTGCATGCAGGAACACAGAGTTATAGAGTTCTCCTTCTGGATTTTTTTTAATAAGTCACAAAATACTTTTAAAGAAGTGCCAAGTCGCCGGGCGTGGTGGCGCACGCTTGTAATCCCAGTACTTTGGGAGGCGGAGACCGGAGGATCCGGGTTCTCGGCCAGCCTCAGCGCGCATGCGCGCGCTCTCTCTCTCTCTCCTCTCTCTCCTCTCTCTCTCTCTCTCTCTCTCTCTCTCTCCCTCTAGTAAGGCCCTCCGCAACTTCGTGAGACCCGGTTTCAAAATAAAAGTATAAAAAATAGGGCCGGGGGTGTAGCGCGGAGGTAGAACGCCCCTGTGCTCAATCCCTGGTACCGCAAAAAAAAAAAAAAAAAAAAAAAAGAAGAAGTGCCAAGTCGAGAGCGCCCCCTGTGAGACTGGCTCAAAGACAATGCGCTCTCTCTATTTTTCTTCCAAGCTGCTTGTGGTCATTGCAAACACTGTTGTGCGCCATGATGTAGGCAACATTCTAAATACTTCGATTTTCTCATTTAATGCTTGTTATGGACTGAATTGCTCCTCCTCAAAGTCACACATTGAAGTCCTGATCCCCAGTACCCCAGAACATGACTATTTTGAGATAAGACATTTAAAGAAATAATTAAGTTAAACAAGACCATTAGGGTGGCTCTAACCCGTCTTTCTGGCATCCTTAGGAGCAGAGGAAATCCGGATACGTGGAGAGGGGCTGCAGGTGCATGGAGCAGAGACCATGTGAAGCGTAAGCAAGAAGCAGCCATGACTTAGCAAAGGGGACAGACCTCAGGAACCCAGCCCTGCCCATGCCTTGATCTTGGGTTTCTCGCTTCCAGAATGATGGGGAATAAATACCTGTTTCTAAGCCACCCAGTGTGTGGTGATTTACTCTGACCGCCCAAGCAAACGAGTACAATTCTCTCAACAAGGAAGAAGGTAGGAAGTACTATTATCTCCATTTTCATTGAGTCACTCGCCTGACATGTTTTCTAGGTTTCCACTCGGGCCCAGGGCTGAGTTTGGTGCCAGGGATGAACGGATCACAATCCCAGCTTCCAAAGAGCTTAAAGGCAGGTGTACCTGACCAAGGTGAGACAGGCAAGTCAACAGACCATGACAGCACAGCCGGGGGTGCTCCACAGTGGAGAACGTGCTGCCCACAGGGCCCTGGGGGTGCTGAGGCTAACGAAGAAGCCGTGTCTAACCGGGGTCAGGGTGAGTTTTGCATGTGGGCTCACTGCTCAGTGTTTGCAAAGACCTTGCCTGTGCTCCCTGGATTGACAGCCCCAAGTGAGCGCTGGGTAGCTGCCTCCTCCGCAGCGGTAGGTGTGTCCCTGGGCTGGGCAGGGTCAGCATGTGGGGGCACCAGCCGAGGGGATAGGAGGACTGCAATGTGACCACTGTGTCACAGGAGAGTTCCAAAGTGAGCTCATCTGCAGGCCTAATGAACCTCTGGCTTCCTTCCCTCTTTCTGCTTTCCCAGATATAAAATCCTCCACATTCCATCACAATCCTCTTCCTTCCTTTCCTTTCCTTTCCTTTCCTTCCTTCCTTCCTTCCTTCCTTCCTTCCTTCCTTCCTTCCTTCCTTCCTTCCTTCTTTCCTTTCTTCCGCTCTGGGGATTGAACACAGGGGTGTTTTACCTATGAGCCACACCCCCAGCCTGATTTTATTTTGAAACAGAGACTCATTAAGTTGCTGAGGGCCTCCCTTTGCTGAGGCTGGCCTTGAACCTGCAATCCTCCTTCTGTCTCAGCCTCCCAAATACTGGGATTACAGGCATGTGCCACCACGCCCAGCTCAGTTAGCTTTCTAAAGTAGTACCAACGTCAATATCAGTACTCTGTATTGGGAAGTGGGGGAGGAAATGGGGAGGCAGGGGGGCACCAGGGGCTGTGTGCATGTATGTAACTGTCAACAAGATTTTCATTATGATGTGAGACTATAATGCACCAATAAAGCACATAGAAAAATAAAGTAGAACCGTGATTAGTGCAAATTGAGCCTGCATGTGTGTCAGAAATGTTATGTGTGTTACCTGTTCTCATTACCTGATGGCATCTGAGTCCCCCCGTGGTATCTGAGACTGTGAACAGCCCTTCCCTGCCCGTCAGGCAGGGTGTCTGACCCTTCTCTCTTCCCATCCCCATCCCTCTAACTGACACACGTGCGTTTGGCTTGTATAACCTCTACCTCCTTCTTGCTCTCTCATGCCTCTATACTATTCCTCAGCCTCAAATGCTTCCTCCAACCCCCAGCATAATGAACTACTCTCTATTCTTCAAGGTCCGATTCCTTCTCTTTATTTTCCTGCAGCATCTGGAAAATATTTCTACTAACATACTTATCTCAATGCATGGCCCCCAATGTATTCATATGTGTCTGTCCACTGTCAGCCTGAGTGGTAAAAAGAGACTGTCTATTCCTTTTGTATACCCAGTGCCTGGCACATCAGGGATGGAAAGTGGGCATTAAATAAATGTATGTGGAATTTATTTACCTATTTATTTCTATCTATTTCTTTTCTTTTTCAATGCTGGTGTTTCTGTTGTATAGACAATCGATTACAGTCATATTGCTTTGTTAAAAGACTGTGCATCTGGAAATAAGAAGAATAAATTTATATCATTTTCTCTGTTGGTTTCTCCATTGTCTTCCACAATATCTCTTCACAGGGAGGATAAGGCCCTGTGCTCTACTCTACCCCAGTTGGCTCAATCTTATGCTCATCCCTGAAGCCATGCCTTTTTTTTTTCTCTCACTTCTTCTGTCATTTCCCCCTGCTTGGGAGGCCCTCCACATCTACTGGAGACCGTCTCATCCCTCCTGGTCCACAGTCTCACCACTCAACGTGTGGTCCACAGCCCAGCAGCATCAGCAGCACCCAAGAAGCTTATTATAAATGCAGAAGATCAGGCCCTACTCAGACCTACTGAAGCAGAGTACACCTTTTAACAATAGCTCAGGTGGTCATAGGCATGAGCATTTTGAAAAGCTCTGCTCTAGAGCAGGACTCAGCAGAGCTTTTCCTGGGCAGGTTCAGATAATAAGTGCTTTAAACCTGAGCATCATCCAGGCTCTTCCACAACTACGCAATTCTACTATCACAGCATGGAAACAGCCAGGGACAGTAGGTAAGCAGATGATGGGGGCTGTAGTCTAATAAAACTTTAAGCCGGGCGTGGTGGCGCACGCTTGTAATCCCAGTACTTTGGGAGGTGGAGACTGGAGGATCCGGGTTCGCGGCCAGCCTCAGCTCTCTCTCTCTCTCTCTCTCTCTCTCTCTCTCTCTCTCCTTAGTGAGGCCCTCCGCAACCTCGTGAGACACGGTTTCAAAATAAAGCATAAAAAATAGGGCCGGGGGCGTAGCGCGGAGGTAGAACGCCCCTGCGTTCAATCCCCGGTACTGCAAAAAAAAAACTAAAATAAAAATAAAAATAATAAAACTTTATGTACAAAAACAGGAATCTACAGGTGCAGACCCCTCCCCAGCTACAGCACATTTTGGCATGTGGTAGACACACTTGGGGAGAGCCCCTGATGACCTCACCTCCAGGTATTCATACCTTTGTGTGATTCACTCCCGTAGAGTGTGGGCTGAATTTAGTGACTCACTTCTCATGAGAAAAATACGGCAGAGGTGGTGAGATGTCACTTCCAAGGTTGGGTTATAAAAAGACTGTGGCTTTTGACTTAGGTGGCTGCTTGCTAGCTCTGGCAGAATCCAGCTAGCACAGCAGCCAGGTGGTGGGGAACTGAGGCCTTCTGTCTGCCACCTGAGTGAGCGTAGAAGTGGGTTCTCTTCTGGTTGTACCTTGAGATGACTGCAGCCCCAGCTCAACTGAGACCTCGCAGGGACCCTGAGCTTGAACCAATCAACAAAGCTGCTTCCAGATTCCTGGTCCTCAGAAACGGAGAGCTAATAGATGGTTGTTGTTTCAAGCCACTTCGTTTAGGGTACTGTGTAACTGAGCAATAGATAATTAACACAGATATACAGTTCAAAGTACTCCCTGGTGTCCCTCCTTTCAACTCCTACAGCACCGTATGGGTGAGCGCATGAACATGGGCATATGAATGAGCACAAGGAACTATCTTATTTTTTTTTAATGTTGTGAGTCAATCCTACTCCCAGAAGTAGATTACAGATTCTTTGAAGGCAGGCACTGTATCTTAAAAGTAAATAGACATGCTCCACAGAATTTATTGAATTAGTTTGGTAGGATTTTCTCACTTCCTATTGGAAAAGTAGGAGCCATTATTTTGTTGAGAGTCATTTTTCCTGTTCTCTAATGCCTACTTTCTCTGAACTTGCCCAGGAAGTATGGTTTCTTCTTCCACCAGTGCTGTTTTTATTTGATAACGGTCAAAAAAAATGTGCTTAACCAAACACCTGAAAGCCTTTTTCAATTACCTGGTAAGGTTACTTAGGCTGAACCTAGCAGTAGAACAGATCCCTTTCGCTCTTCTTTTTGAATTCCTAGACGGGAGAGAAAATGGTCTCTGCATGATAAAGCCTGTTCCCAGGTTATCTTTGAGAGAAAAAAAATGTAATCCACTGTATTCTTGTGCTTCTAGGTTTTTTTTTCCCCTGCCTACTGATTTTGTTGGTTCTTATCTCTTTTTGTTACTTCACAGATGTCTGGGCATCTGAAGAACTTCTTTCCCCCTCCCCCAACTTTCCTCCACTTTCATTTTCAAGAGTTTGTCCACAGCACTTCCAAAGTGCCTCCCTCTGATGACTGAGCCCAGGGTTGAGAAGAAGCCAGGCACAGAGGACAGGCTCCTGGGAAGGGATGCTCTAGCTGACTTCATGACTTGGACTAATCATAAATCGAAGGAGCCAACAACTCACACTCTCACACACTATCACATGTTGGTTTTAAAGGGCTGTGTCTAAATTATTTCTGACCAATGAAGAATGGATGCTTTGGTAAGTGTAGCAAGCTCTGGTTCGGGGCTCATCTTGTACTGTATTTTAAATTTCCCTTTTTCCCCCTGAGAATGGAACTAAAGCTTTCCAAATGGTTAAGATGAGGTTTATGGTGTGTGTGTGTGTGTGTGTGTGTGTGTGTGTGTGTGTGTAAAGTTGCTTTTAAAAATCGATTTAGGCTAGGTGTGGTGGCACACACCTGTAATCCCAGTACTTGGGAGGCTGAGACGGGAGGATCACAGGTTTGAGGCCAGCCTCAGCAACTTAGAGATATCATCAGCAACTTATATCCTGTTTCAAAATAAAAGAATTAAAAGGGTTGTGGGTGTAGCTTGGAAGTAGAATTCCCCTGAGTTTAATCCCCAGTTCTCCCCTAAAAAAAATAGTGTATTTGGGTTTTTTCCTCTTTAGACCAGGATCTTTGTCTATAAATTATATCTTCATCCTTTAAGTACACTTGATCTTAGAGTTGTAAAGACCTTTGCCCAAAAGCAAAAAATAAAAAAGAACCACAAGTTCCCATCCACATGTGTGAAAATTATATACTACTTTGATCCTGACCCATCAACAGCTCACAGCCTCTATCCTGTGGTGATCAGGACCTTGCCGTGGTGGTCATCAACACCCTCCTGTTGTTGCAGACCCTCTTCCAGGAGAGAGGTCATCATCGTTCAAGGTTAGTGTTCACAGGAAGCAAGCAATGGCTATAATCAAATACAGTTTCTGTAACTATAAACTGTTAGAAAATGCTTACTCGGATCTACAAATTATTGATTCGGGAAGATATAAAAAGAAAAAATTGGATTAGTATCTGTGTATCAGCTTTCTGTAACTATAACAAATATCTGAGATAATAAATTTATAAAGAGACAAAGGTTATTTTGGCTCATAGATTTGGAGGTTCCAGACCATAATTGATTGGCCCTCTGCTTTGGGGCCTGTGGCGAGGTGGCGCATCATGGCAGACGTCCACGGTGGAACCATCTCATGGCCGCGGAGATAAAGAGAGAGGAAGGAAGGGATTGGGCTCCGCAATCCTCTCCAAGAGCATGACCCCAATGACCTTAAGGCTTCCTACTAGATTCTACCTTCAAAAGGTTCCGACAACTCCCAATAGCACTACAGGCTGGGGACCAAGCCTCCTCCACGTGGGTCTTTGGAGGACATTCCAGATCCAAAATTTCAATTCAAAACACAATTTTTGCTCATTTCACGTCAAGTTTATTCTATCAATCCAAGCATCGGCACACTTTTTCTTTAAGGGCTAGATAGTGAATTAAGTAGCACATTGGTACCTCAGTCTCCTTCTGAAATCATAATAACTTGTCCTCCCTTACCTGAGGTTTTGGCTTTCCATTTCAGTTATCCATGGTCAATTACAGTCTAAAAATATTCAGTGGAAAATTCCAGAAACAAATAATTCCTAGGTCTTATTGCGCTCCATTCTGAGTAGCATGAGGAAATATCATGCTGTCCAGCTTCATCTTGTCCAGGATGTTACTCATCCCTTCGTCTAGAGTATCCATGCTGTGTATGCCACTACTTGTTAGTCACCTCATAGCCATTGTGGTTATCAGTTCAACTATGGTGATACCACAGTGTGTTTTAGTCAGCTTTTCTCTTACTGTGATCAAAATACCTGACATGAACAACTTAGAGGAGGAAAGTTTATTTGGGCTCATAGTTTCAGAAATTTCATTCCTGATTGGTGGGCTCCAAGGTAGAAACATGGCGGCAGGGCATGTTGGAGGAAAACTAACTTACTCATGGTAGAAGGAAAGCAGAGGGCACCAGAGGAGGGAACCAGGGACAGATATAGTCCCCTAGGCCACATGCCTAGTGACGTATCTCCTCTAGCCATACCCTACCTGCCTGTGTTACCACCCACTAGATCATTGAATTTATTAATCGATCAATGGATTTATCCACTGATGGGATTAGAGCCCTGATTCAATTATTTCACCTCTGAACATTTTTTAATTACATGAGCTTTTTCCAGGGGACATTCTATATTCAAACCTTAACCCAGTGCTTGCACTCAAATAACCCTTATTTGCTTAGTAATGACTCCAAAAAGAAAGAGTAGTGATACAAAGGAGATAGTAGGGCATAAAACATGGAAGGGCAAACTAACTCTGGTACTACGTGCAATGCTGCAGGGCACATAGGAAAAAAACATAGCATAGTATACCTACGATTCACCACTATCCGTGGATTCAGACATCCACTGCGGGTCTTGGAAAATCTCCCTTAAGGGTAAGGGGGGACCACTGTAAGATCATCTTAGCCTAGTTGATTGTTTTTCTAGAAAGTTTAGGAAGGATTTCTTTTTTTAACAATACAAAAAATTGTTCAGTTTAGAATTTATATAGAATGGTCATTGAGATTGGTTTGGGATTACTAAAAGAAACTGGGATATTTATAAGGCAAAATGTCATCAACCTGGAGGTGAATATCCCACTCTTGCCTTGCAAAAGTGGATGTAGTAGTTTTGTTAAACAACTTCATGCCCAATGCTGCCAATTTTTAACGCCAATGGAACCAGAGCACAGGCCCGTGAGACCCTCAGAACCTGGTCTCCCTGGATCCTTCAGTTTCTGTTTCCGCACCAGCAAGTCTCAGAGCCCAGCGCAGTAAACATATAATAAAACAAAGCTCGCCTGCTATCAAAACAGCAGAGCAAATTAATTTAAATAAAACATGTCAAATATTTGTTTCGGCTTAAATTCATAAAATGCCATTTCATTAAATTGCGATTTCATTTATGTCAGGCGACTGTCATGCCAAAGCTATTTTTTTATTATTATTTTAGGAGCTGGAAACTGTAGCAAAATGCATTCTTGGAACAGAACATTGTCATGATAAAGATATTGAGCCTCGTGATGGTGATTTTACAGCAAGATGATACATTGTGACGCCTATGGTTTTCTTTTACTGCAATTAGAATAAACATTCATAAAGCATCTCTGTACCTCTTTCCCTGGAATGACCCATGACAGCTACCAGCTGGCACCTCTGAGAATGAACACTCCTGGCTCCCAACACTCCAGCACATCTCATAGTGAGAGGCAGGAGTCTGAGCTGACTGAGAGACAGACAGGGACACTAGGAGAAGGAGAGAGGTCTGAAGAAGAACTTAATTTGTGAGCTGTGGGGCCACCAGTCCTGACTCCTGGACCTTCTGTCACATAGCCACATCTCTGGGGACTCCCTTTTCCTTCCCAGGATTCCTAGGGAGGTGATCATGGTTTCTCCTCCTGAAAGGCACAGCACTTCTGAATTTTGGGACTGTTTCCTGGAATTGTTTCCTGATACTTGCTGACTTCTCACTAAGCATGGAATTGTTACATCAGTTCTTGAAGAATAATCTCTTTCATTCATTCCTAAATTAAGAAGCACATATGCGCAGCCACTCAGAGCCAAACATTATAACAAATGCTAAAGCTAGAAGATGAGCAGGATATAACCTTGATTCTAGTTGAACCTGTGGTCTGGGAAGTGGACATTCATAAGAAAATAATCCCAGCCGGGCATGGTGGTGCACACCTGCAATCCCAGTACTTGGGAGGCTGAAACAGGATGATCGCAGGTTTGAGGTCAGCCTCAGCAGTTTAGCAAGACCCTCAGCAACTTAGTGAAACCCTGTTTAAAAACAAAATAGGGCTGAGGGTGTAGCTCAGAGGTAGAACGCCCCTGGGTTCAATCCCCAGTATTACACACATACATACACACGTGTGCGCGCATGCAAACACACACACACACACACACACACACACACACACACACACACAATTCCCACTTAAGTGGATTTGGCACTCACTCCTAGAAAAAGCCTTCTTAGAAAAAAACCCTCTTCACCCTAGAAAGAAGCATGCAGAAAGGCTCTGAACTCTACAAGAAGAAGCAAATCCACTTAGAAGTAGAAGTATCCACTCCACAGAATTCAAAATCTCTGATCATTTCAAATAAACAGGGGGGAAGGCATAATCCCAAGGATTTCACTAAAATTGATATTCCAAAGAGATCAATTCTAGGTATAGATTAAAGATATTTTTCAAATCTTTATAGACCCTCAAAGTCACAAGGTTTTGTTTTCTATTTTCCAACTGTGGGGAAAAGCAATTTTAAAAACATAGAAATGGAATAGCTTCCTCCAATAGAATCTGGATATCCACCAAACCTAGGATGCCTTTTTTTCTCTGAGAATTGTCCTTCCTTTAACATATCACCCACAAAAGTGAAGGGGTGGAGGCACAGAATGACAAACACTGCATGATCTAATATGTGGAAGCTAAAAAGTATCTCATAGAAGTAGAAAGTAGAATAGAGGTCAGTAGAGGCTGAGAAGGGTGGAGGAGGAGGGATAAAAAATAGATGCCAAAATATAGTTATATTGGGGGAATAAAGTCTAGTATTCCAATGTGCAATATAGTGTCTAGTTTATAACAATTTAGCATATATTTTTATAAAGAACTGTAAAAGAGAAATTTGAAAGGTTCCAATACAAAGAAATAATAAATGTTTAAGGAGAGAGAAATGTTAATTGCCCGGATTTGATCACTACACATTGTATACATGTATTGAATTAGCACCCTGACCCTCATAAATATATACAGTTATTATGTGTCAATTTTAAAAAAAGATGAAGGAATGGGCCTTGTGACCACAAACCCCTGCATCTGCTGGGGACAGCTGACCTGCCTTGCTTCAATCAGATTCTCTGTCCTGGGAATTTAGAATGGGTACTAAAAGAGTGCAAATCTGTCTACCAGAGATGAGGTGCCTTCAAGGAGTTGAACAGAGTCCATTTCCTGCTCTCCACATGCATAAAAACATGGAAGGAAGATGGTATCTGCCATCAAGAGGAACAGAAATGACAGGTGGGGAGAGTGCCCTACCAGGCTCCTGGGAGCCTCCTACTTCCTGGAGCCAGTCCCTTCCCTACATGTGCCCTTTATGCGTAAGATACCCATAGGTCCTGAGAAACATTCCCTCTTGTTGGAAGCCTTCTTAGTCATCAGCCCCAAGGTCACCTCGGTTTGACTTGGGAGGGGCACAAACTGCCCACTCAAGTGGAACTTTGTTTGCATACAAATAAGTTTCCAAGGACCAAATGGGACAAATAAGCAGGGATCCTGGCGATAAGCAGAGACCCTGACAACTTCCTTGTTTCTCAGAATTTTACCCTTTCCTTCCCTGATTCATCCATGACTACCTTGTTGTTTTTCCCTGACTCATCCCATGACTGCTTTGCTGTCTCCTGTGATTAATCATTTTTATGTTTTAGTTAAAACTTTCAATAAAAGAAAGACTGTTGGAAGGAGAACATGATATCTCTGTCTCCTCTCCAGCCACCCTGTTTCTCTAATAATAATAATGACTGATGTCATTCATGGGAGAGACTTCTATTCTCATCAATCCATCAACACCATCTGCAACACCCTCTCTCAGGTAAAACAGCTTAAGTTGGTTTCTATAACTTGTAATCAAAAGAGTCTTGCCTAATGTGCACTCTCTCTGGTTTAAAGTCCTGCCTAAATGACCAGAGGGACCAAGACATGAGCTTTTTCCTGACTTGGATGCTATAACATTTCAGGTCTTTTTGGTTCCCCCACCTTACACCTAGTGAATCTGAATCCCCTAGGGTAGGGGTCCTATTTATTGGAATTCCCTAGGGTAGGGGTGCTATTTATTGGACTCTGTAAGGTCCTTCCATTATTGCATATACATCTCCAGATAAGATCATTGTTTAGCACCAGAGGCTAACCTCTTTCCCCTGCCCCATCAGGGGAACAGGACTTTACCATGCAAAACCCAAGTTCATGGGAGTCTGTGAAAATGTAGGTTGTGATTCTAAAGGTCTGGGGTGGACCCTAAGGGCCTGCATTTATAAACAGCTTCCAGGTGACCCTGACATCACTGGTGCGAAGTCCACACTGACCCTATTGGGATTATGTAAAGGACACATTTCAGATGTCCAGAACCATACAGATAATGATGGGCAAAAAATGGTCACCCAAAGATGTTCTTGTCTTGATGCCTGGGATCTGTAAATGTGCTACTTTACATGGCAAAGGGGGAATTAAGGCTGCTAATTAGCTGTCCTTACAAGAGGGAGATTATTCTGGACCATCTGGGTGATCTCAATGTAGTCACCCAGGTCCTGAAAAGTGGAGGGAGGAGGCAGAAGAGGTCAGAGAGATTTCACATGAGGACTCTGTTTCAGCCAGCATTCTCCCCACTGAGATCTAAACACCTGACACACAAAACTTAGAGGAAGAAAGATTTACTGGGGCTCATGGTTTCAGAGGTTTCAGTCCACAGGGCAGGCTCTGAAACATAAATGGAGGGACACTACTCTCACAGCACGGAGGACGGAAGCTAAGAGCAAGGGGAGGGGATGAGGGACGTTAGCCCCTAAGGCCACACCCCCAGTCATCTACCTCCTCCATCCACACCTACCTACATTACCACCCAACTGACCCATTCAAATTGTAAAGTCATCTACCTCCTCCATCCACACCTACCTACATTACCACCCAACTGACCCATTCAAATTGTAAAGTCATCTACCTCCTCCATCCACACCTACCTACATTACCACCCAACCGACCCATTCAAATTGTAAAGCCATCAATGGATTGACCCACTGATGAAATTAGAACCCTCGTGATTCAATTATTTCACCTCGGAACATTTTTGCATCGCCAATACATGAGCTTTCCCAGGGCACATTCTATATCCAAACCATAATACACTTCATCATCCTTGCTGACTTTAAACATGGAGGAAAGGACATGAGCCAAGGTGTGTGGGCAACGGTTAGAAGCTGATGAGGGCAAGGAACAGATTCTCCCCTAGAGCTTCTAGAAGGAATGCAGTCTGGTCAACACTTTGATTTAGACCCATGTCTCACTTCTGATCTCCAAACCATTAGATAATAAATTTGTATTGTTTTCAGCCATGCCCTCTGTGATAATTTGTTATGGCATCAATAGGGAACTGAAATATAGATACTTCCATGGAAACAACATAATTGCTAAATCTGGAATATTTCAAGCAGGGAACCAGCCTAAGAGGTTCGTGTATCAGGGGATGCTTGGTAGAGGTGCACAGCGTTCCTCGATGAGAAATCCTAAAGTTTTAAATGCCAAAACTACCAGACTGCGTGAGTAGGACCACGAATGCCTGAACAGGCTTGATTTTAAGTTAAGTGAGCATGACAAGCACATTGTTAAAAACTCAAACCTGATTAAATCTCTGATGGAGCACAGCATGACAAATGCCAGGCGACCATGGCTCTGTGAAAACCAAATGCAGTGTTCAGAGTGGGGGAGACTCCTGCAGAGCTGGAAACCTGGGCCCAGGGAAGGCGGCCTGAGTCTCCGCCTGGCTCATGCTAATCGAGGTTTCCTGCCGCAGGGAAGCATCCCGCCTATGCTGAGTCTACTTTTCCATATCTATTCACTGAAGAGTGGGCGAGTGAAGGAGTTGTGATGGAATTACTAGCTGTCAGGAGAACCACTAGTTCTGGGCCAAGTCTTTGCTGGCCAAATTTCAGGTTAGGAAAAGAAATTTCAAATGCTTCTGCCCAGAGTTGAAGAATGGAAGTGTGGCTACTGGAATCAGCATAAATCGTGTCATGAGATCCACTGGTTTATGCAGTCATGATTTCATTGATTCCTTCATTGGGGCATTTGTTCATCAAATCTTCTCATCCATTGACCATATGGTCAGCATTGAAGATCCAAGGTTCAATGCTTTGTAGTCTTGCTCGCAGGGAGATGCCAGCCTAGTTTGACTGGAAGACTTGTGTTCCAGCTGTTATAGAATTGAGAGCTCTGGTCAATGGTTGAGCTTTGCCCCCAGGTGCTAAGGAAGCATGGGGGAAGGGCGCCTAATTCAGTTCTGGAACAGGATAAAGGGAGAGTCAGGAGGATACGAGGAGGAGACAATGCTTGCGATGAACTTAAAAGATGAGAATTAGACATGGTGGAGCGGGCACTCTAGTAGGAGGAAGAATATGGTCTTTAAAGAGCATAGAACATTCAGGGTTGGGCATGGCTAGAATACGGGGTGCATTCTTAAAAGAGACTAGTAAGGGGTGAGGCTGGAAAGACAAGCAGAATCCTGGCCCAAAATTGTTCTGTATGACTTGCTAAGACAGCGACACAGTGAAAATGATTGGAGAGTGTTCTGTATGGATGGGATACAATGTAGTCACAGTTAGGTTTGGGGACAGTCACCCTGGTGGCTATGAGGAAAGTGTCCCAGAGGGGAGAGGGCTGCATGCAAATGGACCACATGGGAGGGGAGAAAATTTGAGAGTCTGAATGGGGCTATAGACCCAGATGCTCTTTTAAAGAAAAGACTTACCTTGCAGATAAACTAAAATGTATTCTAAATTGGGATGAAGCCGTCAAAATTTACTCAGTTCACCAGAAAAAGTATGAGGAAATAACAGGAAAGTGGTGACTGCAGAAAGCTGTTGTTGGTGGCCACAATATGTTCTTTTGGCTCTCAAAGAGTTTGTGGGCCCAGAATAGATGGATGCGAGGACTGTATTTAATATGCAATTTTATATTGTTGTCATCTGTGGTGATTATAGGGTTGGCTCTCACGTTTTTATTCCAAACCACTTATTCAGAAAATCTCTTATTCAGAATTTGAGTTCATTCCTCATTAATTCAGTGGCAGCGTTCCGTAGCCCAGTGATTGAATTACCTAATAGCACCTGCCTGAAATGATTAACAGAAGAGGAAGCCATGAGGTTGTATTTGATATAAATGATTTGTTTCCTGAAGTTGTAATTTTATGAAAGGGGGACCCACTGTATCACCCTTGCAAACAGAGGCAAAGTCCTGGCTTCCAGGAGGCTCCTGGGAGGTTAATACATGATTAGCAGCTAACAAGTGGCAACATGGCTCAGGAGGAAGGCAGTACTTCTCAAGAGGTAGGTCAGCATCACTGGGAAAATGAGGAGTAGCTTTGAGAGAACTATGTGGTCCACGTGCTGATCAGAGTAGTGACCAGGGAGAGAGGCGACCATGCTTATGAAATCACTCTTCGACACACCCTCAATCTGACTGCTTGAGTTATTTCCAAGTGGATCAGGTAGAGATTGAACTCAACTGATCCCCTATGGAGACACAGGATAAATATCTGGGTTTCTGTCTCTCTGAGATCCAGGCAATCTAGTGTCAATAGGAACTGGGCTTTTCTACTGACATAACTGTGATGATATACTAGAATCTTCCAGTAAGCTGCTGATCTCTTTAAGAGATACAGTTGGAAGGAAACAGGATGAATTAGGACACGGGGCTATTGAGAAATGTTCTATCATTTCATCCAGCAATTGAAAAAATACATTTTATTTGCATTGCATTATTTAGTAATAATACCCACTTTCCAAATTTGTTGATTGAGACATGTGCACAGTTTATGTGTCACCTAAAGACAGAAATAATTTGTGTTTCCTAAACATAAATTGGACATTTCCATGATTTTGACACTTTTGAATCCCTGAGAACTCTGAAGAACAAAATGGCACATCTGAAGGCTGGGAGGGAGAGACCTTCAAATACAGCGTGAGGGTCCTGACCCCTCTCCCCGAGTCCATATGCAGTCCCATGGCTAGAGGTACTTGAACTCTCTTTTCTGGACATTTTCCTTCCTACTCCTCCATTACATTTCCTCCACTCACTGACATACTTCAGTTCCTGTACTACTTCATCCTTCTATTCTGGAAAAATAAGGCCAGTGCTGACTTTTGTCATTTGGAATTCTCCAGGTCCCTTGCGGGGGGACTGCTGAAGTTAACTGTGAGACTCTTCCTGGAGGATAGAACCCTAACCCTAACCCCACGTGCAGGGGGCGGGCAGGTGAAGGCAATCACATCCTACTGTTAGGACACATTCACTCAAAAGTTTGATTTGGCTTACTCCCATGACGTATGCTTGCCTCACCTCTCCGTCATCTTTTCCTTATAAGAGATACAAATTGACAGACAGTTAAAATGGGAAAAATTCATGGAAAGTATTAAAAATATAGATTCACATACATACTTGCCACTAATACTCCTCCCAAGCGCATGCACGCACACACACACACACACACACACACACACACACACAGAGAGAGAGAGAGAGAGAGAGAGAGAGAGAGAGAGAGATCTCCTCCATTCATTCATTTTTTCCTGGCAACTCACTAATTTCCAGAATATTCCATGTGCACATCTGCTCACAGAAGTACCATAAATGACCTAAACAAAGTCAGACTCTCCCTGAGGTAAGACCGGAACTCTTGTAAAAGCTTTCTCAGTAGTTTTGATGTAGTTGGTCTGAGAGGTGGCAGTTAGGTTCTTAATGTGTCTGTGTTTTGTACACACCTCCTTGTATAGGTGATGAGCCTGGCTGGCTGTGTCTGATCCCCTTATAAGCTCTGTGTCATGCCCATTCTCCTGGGTGCCCAGTATGGGTCTGGAATCACCTGTCTGCTTGCAGATGGTTTTACCTCCGTTCATGTTTTCAGGCTGCTCGGTGCTGAAATGCCAGCCGTATTGGGGAGCCTTGTGCATGCCAGTTCTCTGGGTCCCATCTCAGATCCCAGCACCGCAGAGCAGCACAAGCTGCCGTGGGCGTTCTTCCCCACTAAATAACCCAGGAACAGTGAGCCCTGGAGAAATAAGGTACCACTTTCCTGTTTGGGATAAGTATTAGTGGCATGTATGTATGTAAATATGCAGGCATGTATGTATGTATGAGTAGATAGATGATAGATAGATAGATAGATTCCCTCCATTCATTCACTTTTTTTCTGGCAACTCACTAGTTTCCCAAGT
Source organism: Glis glis (assembly GCA_004027185.1). Taxonomy (NCBI): domain Eukaryota; kingdom Metazoa; phylum Chordata; class Mammalia; order Rodentia; family Gliridae; genus Glis; species Glis glis. The sequence continues at coordinate 29,041 of PVJS01010677.1, read as the reverse complement.
ATTCCATTTGCACATCTACTCACAGAAGTACTATAACTGGAGCTAGTGCATTGTCATGTCTATTTAAGAACAAAATTTAGATCATAAGCACAAATTGTTGTTTCAGCCAGACCTGTTCACCGTGAACTAGCCTCATGCATGACAAATGCCTCGTACAAGCAAGACCAGCTGCGTGAAGCCAAATAACCCATGGGGCTGTGCCCAGGGAGCATCCCTCAGAACCCTCAGTCCTGGGACCTACCAGTATATCCACGAGTCCGCCTCAACCCCCATTCCTCCTCCGGTCTCTCCCACTCTCATTCTGAATACCATCACAGGGCTCTCAATTTTCATATAGCCATAATCTTTTCCATTAACATCATTATCTTATTCCAGGGTCCATTAGAAGTCCTGCTGTAATGAGAACGTCAGGTGTAGCTTCATTATTTTCCCGGTCACCCACAGCTCCAGCTGTTGTGATGGACGCTCTGCATACCATTCCCACCTGCATCGCACAGTCCCTCTTGTTGCCATTAAAATGATCAGCTTTTCCCCCCACTCTGTAGTCATCACCTCATTATAACTCCATTACCTCTTCGCGTCATCTACATTATAACTCCATTACCTCGCACGTACCACCATTACCTCCCTTATCAACCCCCTCGTACATTTCAGTTGCCCTCGCCTTCTCCTTTACAGCCACCAGCTTTTCAATTACAGGGCCATTATCTTTATTATGACCTCAGTTGCAGTCATAATTGCTCCCATAACAATTTCAGTGTCTTTCTCCACCCCTCTACAATGCGAGACCCCAGCCACCTTGGCTAAAGCTGCGGGCTCCCTATTAGACACTAGACATGTATCCAACATCTCCTTTCATGCTAGAAGCCTCTTCTTTTCCTCCATTAAATCACCCACAATAATGCGAAATGTTGTTAATGTTAAATCTGCCCCTTTCCATGGCAATTTCGCTATTACCATTGTTACTCTTATTTACAATTCACTCCTCTACCTTCATTTCTCTTTTCGTAACAGCTGAATAGTAATAATTCTCATCTTAAAGGCATCCCATCTGCACAGCTCTCTACTACAGTTGCCTGACTCCAAGAATTCTAACTACCAATGTCTTCTTCAAAGCAGTTCAAGGTCATACTAATATAATTGGTGATGCATGCCTGTGTGGCATTTGAGCAAAGGGGTTTGTTTATGACTGTCCTGTTTTATCCATTACATTTCAGGCTCATGGTGGACTAGACCTCATTTCCTTCCTAGAGTACTCAGCATCCGGACAAAGCTAGCACTCGGTGGGTGAGGTGGATTGAATGACTAAGCACATCACCTCCCTTCCTGTAGCTTTACACTTATGGCCTATTGCTGTTGTATCGATCACTATCAACAGTTCATCAATATACTATTTACCATTTCATTACCTCAAACTCTTCCTCAAGGGAAGATACAGCTACATTCCTATTCCTGGGCCATTAGATCAATAATTACCATGCTTCAAGCGCAGTGGCGCCATTGCACCCCATCATGACTCCTTGATGAGGGGAGATTGGCGACTCCACCATGGCACCCTGCTTTCTCTCAAGAACAGTCTTCAGCTCCTACAAGGAATTGAGTGTTTGCCACCAGATCTGTGGCAACCTCTCCCCTAACAGGCATTCATCACTGAGCAAATGATTTAGACGACAAAGATTCTAATGACCCAAGAAAGATGAGATTCAAATGGCAAAAGGTGTTCTGCTTTCCTTATCAGGGTCTGCCTATGTTACCTTGTGCAGCTCATCCCGGATTAACTTATGTGGAGTAGCCTCAGACTCAAACTGCCTAGGTTCACATCCCAACCTTGCCACCGTCCAAGCTCTTGGAACTCGGGCAAAACTTTTTTGTACCACAATTCCCTTGTCTGAAGAATGGAGATAATAACGGTACCTATGATCATTGGTTGTTGGGAGGAATAAATGAGTTAAGATGTATAAAGCAATCCAAACCGTGCTCAGCATATAGAAAGCACATATCGAATCTCAACCTCCCAGGGCCCTTTTTCCCTGGACTGGGATGGTCTCTAAAGTCTTAGATTGAACATTTGACAAGTCTGTGATTCTGGTATCAGATTATCAGAGTTCTCGCAGAGTTCTTGTCATTATAGTGCTTAAATAATTTCCCAGCTTTATTGCTCTCTGCTGACTCAGCAGGGAAGGACAGCATTCCCTTGGCCCAGGGCCACCATTGTCCTGCATGGAGGGTGATCTCTGGGTATTTCCTTCCCTGCACCTAATGAAAAACTTTCTCTGGTTTTGCTGCGGCTGGATTTACTTCACTGCACGCACATGCATCCAGTCTGCCACCTGGCAAACCTCACAGATAGCCGTACCTGGCTCCGCTTTTCCTCCTGTTTTGCTCTCTTAAGCAATGCTCAGGCTTCTCAGGGGGCCCCTGAAAATGTCGTGTTAATGTCGGACCTACCCAATTGGCCAGGGCTGCTCCAGGCTACTCTACAAAGGAGGCAAAGTGGGACTCTAGCCTTGCTCCATCATGGTTTTCTGCTCCTCGCCTTTCCCTCATCCTGGTTCTGTTTTCTACCCTCTCTTCCCTCCTTCCACATCAAGACCCCCGTACCCCCGCTCACACTGGTTACCCTCACCCCAGCCTTTCCTGGCAAAGCCCCATGTTATACAATTACTTCTCCCTCGTCTCCCATCATTATTTCTCTTCCTGTTCTCTGCACCTTGTCCCTCCTCCAATGGCTCTCAGACAAGAAGTAATCTGCTAAAATCATTAGCATTCTAGTGTAGATAAACAGATGTCTCCGGGGATGCCTGCCTCTCAGAAGAGAATTCTGGCAGAGGTGACATTTTGACAGGAATGTACCTGAAATGGTAGGATTTCAGGCAACGTGGCAGAACCAGTGTTCTTTGTTTCTTCTCTTTTCTTAAAATTTGAGTGGGGGGCGATGAGGATGGGATGGGGGAGTCATTTTCAGGGCAGGCAGATTTGACAGTTGCCAATCAAAATATATTTGGTTGGCCATATCCTGTTCTTTGCAGAACCTTCTTAAAATGCATCTAATATATCACCCTTCATTTACCAGTTTCTCCATCTCTTGCAGAAACTTCTAGAGCCTTTGGCTAATGAAGCTGTCTATTTGCTGTGGAACTTCTGTGGGTTCTTTACCCAATTGTTTAGTGATATGAAAATTCAGTTATCGAAGATTGGTCTGAATATGTTAAGTATAGTAAGTCAGGCACAGCAAGACAGATACACAGGTTCTTTCCAGAGCTTGGGAAGGGCGTAAGGAAGGGAGGGATGGAGAGAGGAAGGTCAGTGGGTACAGGGGCTGTCTCGGTCAACATTCTCACGGCTGTCATCCAAAACAACTGAGCACACGACATAGAGGAAGAAAGATGTATTTGCTCACAATCTTTGAAGATTCCAGAATTCAGTCTATGTTAGCCAGGTCGGCTCCTTGAGAGCAGAAACCATGGCGCGTGCCTCTTTTGTGTGGCCTGAGCTAAGAACCTTTGTATTTCACACAAAAATTACTCAAAAAGACTTGCTTAGTGCACCTTCCACCCCAGCTCTCATTTTCCCCTTATCTGTCTCGCCCTTCCTTTGATCCCCCTCATTCCACTTTCCCTTTTCTTGTCTGCCACCTAAATGCCACAGGCCAGAGGCACTCACAGCTCCTGCAGGAAGCACAAGGACAGTGCCCAGGCTTGGGAGGTTCCTGACTCCTGGACTCCCAGGAGCTTGGGATTGTGTTTGAGTGACAACTGGGGTGCCATGCTAGACAGGGCAGACTCACAGCCAATCAGAATCCTCTGGTTTGGAGAGAAAGAGAGACAGACAGACAGACAGACACACACACACACACACACACACACACACACACACACACACACAGAGGTTAACTTCAGAGTTATAAAAAGATGCCACAATAGAATCTATTATGGGATCTGGGTGTCATGGCTCATGCCTATAATCCCAATACTTGGGAAGCTGAGACAGAAGGATTGTGAGTTCAAGGCCAGCCTCAGCAATTTGGCAAGGCCCTCAACAACTTAGTGAGGCTCTATTTCAAATAAAATATAAAATAAGGTTGGGTGTGTAGCTCAGAGGTAGGATGACCCTGGGTTTAATCCGTAGTATCTCTCTCTCTCTTTCTCTCTTACACACACACACACACACACACACACACACACACACACACGAATCTGTCACGGGGCCAAAAGGGCCCACATATAAAGAAACCTGATCGCAAAACTGTGAACACTAATTAACTCCTTACAACCTATTTGTTAGCGATATTGTAGATACTTTCATTAGGGGAAAAATCTGGACAATATGCATGTGTTTTGATGACATAGAGAAGGGTCATTTTGCACAAGCTTTTTCACAGTAAATATAGGTCTTGCTTATGATCAGTTCGCATCTGTATGTTGGAAGCAATTTCAGTAAGTACTTAGCTTAATCAATTTGTATCTGCGCATTGACCTTCGGGACTCTGTGCGTGGGTCCCATCATGCGGTGTGCTCTGCAATTCTCTGTCTCTTCAGAAAGTGTATTTCTCAATATTTGTACATGGCTTTCATATTCAATCAATGCGATCATCTGTTCCCTCCCTTCAACCGCTTCCCTTGCTTGGGGAGGCGAGAACCCAGCAGCCTCTGCCACTCGTGTGTATTAGAGAATACTTGTTTACTATTTCCCCGGAACCTGGAGAACTACAAAGACAGCAGGGCATTCCGGGATGATAAAAAGTAATGGGAAAAATAAAAATTTTTTATCAGCTTGTTTACACAATTATGTAAATGATGAGCACTTGTACATGGCTGATTCCTCAATTATTCATGGTTTGAAGCTCTTGAAAATTCAATTCAACTAAATAACCTTTTCCTCAGCTCCTATGGATGAATGAGGTACTGTAATTTGAGGAAGGGGAAACAAAGATGCAATCTGATAAAGAACATTAAAGAAATGAACAAATGGCTGTAACACGTGCTGAATAAGCACAGTAAGGAAAGCACGATACACGCTCCAGGGCTGAGAACAGAAGAGGTAGCATCTACTTAAATGGGGAGGTTCCTGGAAGATGGAGGAGGTGAGGCCAGGAGCCCCTCTCCTCCAGCCTGGGCACTGCTCTTTGGGCTCTGTCCCCTCTTATCTGGACGATTAGAGCAGCTTCCTCTCTCATCTCCCCTGCTGCTCATGCTCTTCTCCTGCTTCCAGTGATCCTTCCCAAGGCAACCTGATGGTGTCACTTTGAACCCTCTCTTGTCCCATTGTCTGCAAGAAAGAGCCAAAGTTCCTCAAGATCTTGCACAGAAAGCCTAAGCATCAGCTATCCCACGCAGCCTGCACACTCCTGGTCTCCTTGCCACACACGGTGCCAGCTCCATGGCCTGTCGCTTGGGTCCCAGTGGCCCCAGTGACCTTGCTCACTCGGTTCCTTCTACCTCTGCGTTTCTCTTTTCCCCCTATGGGTCCCTCATTTGTCTGGAGAATTCCTATGACGCTTGCCCTGCTGTTCCCTGCTCCCAAGACAAGGCTGAGGGTTCTCATCCTGCCTCCCCGCAGTGCACAGCCCCATCACCCTGTTGCTTTATAATTTGGGGTACGGGGTAGGCATGTTTTCCCTTCCTGTAAGAGTGTGTCCTGCTGATGGCCAGGATCTAGACTGGACATAGCACATAGTACGTGCTCAAAGCATGCTGGCCAGATTACACTGAATTTGTGGCATGGGTGGGCAGGATTGAAGGTGAATAAACGTGAGAAGCGAATGCAGAATACTGTTCCGTGCATTTCAGAAAAAGGGGAGGCAATAGAAAGTTGGAAAAATCAAGTCAGGGGAAAGCTGTTTTGTTTGTTTGAATGGAGACAAGTCTTGTCTACAAGCAAAAGAAAAAGAACGTGCATAAAGCGAGAGGAAAATATAAGCGAGAAAAGGGGCAGTGTAAAAGGACAATGGATGGATCAGCATGTAGAGGAGAGGGGAGAGGCAGGGAAGGAGGGCTCAGGGGAAGAGCCAGCCTCAGCAAGGAGGAGGGGTGCTTTGTCTGCAGAGACAGGACAAAAGCAAAATTAGAAGGATGTCTGTGCAGAGACGTTCTGAGAAGGAGAGGAGTGAAATTCAGCCATTCTTTCTGTATGGCCCTGGGGGAAGCAAAGGAAGAGAGGAGCTTGCAGGCAAACTGATGGCTGATGAACCCAATACATACATACATAATACATAATACACACACACACACACACACACACACATACATACATACATACATGAACTGGGGATTGAGCCCAAGGGCATTCTACCTCTGAGCTATATCCCCAGCCTTTTTTATTTTTTATTTTGAGACAGGTTCTTGCTAAGTTACTAAGGATGTCCTCGAACCTGCAATCCTCCTATCTCAGCCTCTCAAGTACTAGGATTATAGGCCCGAGCCACCACGCCCGACCACTATTACATTTTTCACATAGAAACCCTAAGATATTGAGAGAAGACACACATGCAGTATTCGAAAAGCACTATAACGTTGATGAACTTACATTGGGTGGAGTGCGAAAAGCACTATAACGATGATGAACTTACATTGGGTGGAGTGCTTTCTTTCCTGAGCATGCAGAACTAAGCACAGAGGCTCTGCCAAGACCTCTGCTACTCCTCTTCCTCCCTCCAGATGGAATGGTCATTGCGTTCTAACTGATGGGAGTTTGGGATACAGTTAAATGCTGTGATCCCAGAGCTCTACTTTGCTGAGCTTCTGCAACCTTGCATTTGTTAAGGAGCCATTCACTTTCAACTGTAGTTTCTGATCCCATCCACAGTTTAAATCCTAGCCCCCCCCCCCAGGGTTCCTAAATGCTAGGATGAGCTTGGGACCCATGGGCCCAGAGCAGGAGGGGGAGCTTGCTCACAGCTTTGCCCAGGCCCCAGGTCCCCTTCTCCTGGCTGGCTCCTGGGGGTCCTTAGTTTCCCTTTGGGAAAACATGGCAGATGGTCCTTTCCCACCCAAGGTACAAGGTTTCAGCTTCAAGTTTAGTCTCATCTGAGAGGCTGAAAGAGCAGCTATATATGTTGAGCTTTCCATAGGGAAACTTAAATTCAAAGTGCATGCCTGTAATCCCAGTACTTGGGAGGCTAAGACAGGAGGATCACAGGTTCAAGGACAGCCTCAGCAATGTAGTAAGGCTTTCCGCAACCTGGAGAGACCCTGTTTCCAAACAAAGGCTGCAGCTCAGAGGTAGAATGCCCCTGGGCTCAATCCCTGGTAACACACACACACACACACACACACACGCGCACACACACACACACACACACACACAACAAACCCATAAACAAAACAAAACAAACAAAAACCCTATTGAATGACCACCACCCACATCCCAAAGACCAAACCAAGTTTCTAGGAGTTTCAAGATATTCTGGGGAAACCTATGTGTCCGGTTTGGTTGGGAAAGACAGGAAGAGAAGACAACTCAATTTTTTTTCATTTTTTTATAAGAATACATTCACATCAGCACTGAACCACTTGTATATATTCACCTTTGGCTGTTTGTCTTTTTCCTCCCCATTTTCAGTTCTGATTTTACCTTTTTCTAAAATTTACAGAAGGTTATTAAATTGGAAGCTAGACCTGTTTACTTGATAAGTGTATTTGTCCTTCTCAGAAACGAATCCACCCAGAAGAGTTACAGACAGTGCTGAGCATATTCCTGTAATGAAACTTTCATATGTCTGACTATTTTATATTATTCTTGGCCAAAGTCTGGTATTAACAACATTAGTATTGGATCAAATTGCTAAACAGTAGTTGGTCAGTAAAGGTTGTTGCCTGAACTGAAAGCTCCCAGAGGGAGTAGGGGCCTGGAGAGAAGTTTTCCTCTAGATTATCTTAATTGAAAGATAAAACTCTGGGGCCCCTTGTCCTCAACTTAGCTTTCCTCGAAATTGCATGATCATGGAGACAGACCCATACACAGAATCGTAGACCCTCAGAGATGAAAGAGACCTGCCAGATGCACACGACCCCAGTTCTAGGGTGAAACAAGAAAATAAATAAAAATAACCCTGGAGAAGGCAGAGTGCTTCAGAATCTGTCTGCAGTCCAGAGCAAGCCACAAGGCTGGGAGCTCAGCTCCCCAAATATCACATTTATCTCAATTTGGCAAGAAGCTGAAAGCCTATCTGGGGCCATTTAAGTTCTAATGTTATTAAGGTCTCATCTAATCAGCTCTTAAAACGAGCTGCTTGCAAATGCATGGGGACTGACGGTGAGATGGAAGCGAGGTGGCAGGCAGGTCAGGCTGGCCTGCTGAATACACCTTGGTCTGAACTGCCAAAGAGCCACGACACAACCTGGCAGCCCTCCTGCCTGGGAACTTCTGCAATCCCAACACTGAGCCGCATGTGTACAGATGTGATCATAAGTGCGGGGGAGAGGAAGAGAATCTGGACAGGGCTGATCTCCTGTGAGGTTGATCACGCACGTGTGACAAGGCTTGGCAAGGAAAGATGGACTGACTTCAGTGCCAGGAGGTGGCTTTCAGATTTAATCAACAGAGCAGCTGGTGCTTCCAAGAGCTACCCCACATCCTGCTTCCTGTAGACGTCTGAGAAGTTCCACCCTCGGGGGAGCCAGCTGGACTCCCTACCTGCCTGCACACCTGGACAGGTGCTGTTCAAGGTGGGCCACTCACACCTGCCTTGGTTTGGCTCTCTCTGGGCCTGGGAACTCCTGCCAGCCCTGGACTGGACTGGAGGTTGACGCTGGGGTGTCTGGTCCTGATGTGATTTGTGACGATCCCCTGCTTTAAGCAGCAGGCTCATCTTGTTGATGAGTATTCTCTGCTCCAGCCTATGCCTTGGTTTCTAAAGGTAAGACCCAGGGCAGGGTCCTGGCTGCTGCAGTGACCTCTCTCTAGATGTGATAGTGATGGTCATCTCTAGCAGTCTTCCTGTCCCACTGACCACCTTCTGCACACGGCTTCTCAGGCCTCGCACAGGGTCCTATTCAGGGACCTGGGCTCCCTCATTCATCCTTCCAACCCCTCCATCAAAAGCCTCAGATCGCAGGCCTGGATGAAAATACATGTCTGCTCTTGTCATGCTAATAAGTGGTCTCACATTTAAACCAATATTCATTAACTATCTATCCAACATCTCCTTAGGGTGATGGCACCCCAGATCACATGCTTACATCAAGTCCTTACTCAGAAGTCAGTTTACAAACCAAGTATTTTTATTTAAGCAAGTTCTTTGAGTGGGGAGTTTAATCCCCTATTCAAATGGTTTGTCAAATATTATTTCATCTATATAAGTATTTTCTCTGAGCAGAGTGCTGGTAAGTGAAAATATCTTTTTTATTTTATTTTATTTTTTGGTAGTACTAGGGATTGAACTCAGAGGTGTTGAACCTTTAAGCTCCACCCCTGGCCCTATTTTATTTTATTTTTTTATTTGGAAACAGGGTCTCTCTAAGTTGCAGAGGGCCTCACTAAGTTGCTGAGGCTGGCCACGAACCTGCCATCCTCCAGTCTCAGCCTCCCGAGTACTGGTATTACAGAAGTGTGCCACTGTGCTGGGCTTATCTCCATGTTGACACACTTCCAGTGAAGCTTTTGTGACAGGTACCACTAGTTGCTGCCCAGCTGGTCCACATGGTTGCAGAGAACTTGGTCTCAACAAGCTGGTAGCATAGGAGTATCAAATTCGCCAGTTCATCCTTGAACGGGACAGCCAGCTCAATGTGATGATGCCTCTTGTGGCTCTGAACATTCACAGGGGTTTGAAATGGCCTGGGGTACTTTGTAGTCAAGTGTCTCCACATGAGGCAAGATGCTGCTGAGGATATCCTGGGGTGATTCAAATGTGGGGCTTCAGAAACGACCTGTCTTATGTCTGTAGAGCACTGTGATGGAGACTGAGTAGACCATGAGGACACAGCGAGTCTCAAGGAGGAAATGGGCTTTTCCCGAACACACTTTGGCAATTGTATGAACAAATGGAGAGGGAAGGCTGGCGGGTGTATTATCATTTCTTTGTACAATAAAAAGGGCCACGCCTGTTTGAAAAGTTCTCAATTCAGTGAGTTGGGTTTGAGTGCCATGGAAAGTTATTAAGGGAGCAAAATATTCATTGTGCCTGTCAACTCCGGGAATCCTCAGAGCCTTCTCCTGTGGACCATTTTTTAGACGTTATTATTTCAACCCGAAAATTCTTTAGACATATATATGTGGTAGGAAAAAGGAATTAGGAAAGCTTTTAAATTAAAAGAAATAAAACGACAGGTTTTTCCTCCAGCCATATAAATAGTTATGGATGGAGATAAAGAGATGGATATTTTTTCATAATACTTTATTAGGGGTTTTGGAACTCCAGAAATTTTAGAGCCAGGCTGGTGAATAATTTAGCATTGATTCATGCGGGCTCGGTGCAGGCGCGGGTGGGCTGGGAATCAAGTCTAGCCTCTTGGAGGGACTGCGCACAGTAACACACTTTTATTACCGACTGCATCGTGAAGCGCATTTCAGAAATATTTTATGAGAAGCCAAAACCTTAGTACTCTGTTTCCCCAGCGTTTTCAGAGACTGCATAGAGCCCAGAGGAACGGATGCTGTTGGTCACCTCATTTCAGGGAGACGATCCCCCAGGCTGCTGTTTCAGTGACAAAGGGTCTCAGAGCTCTGGGAATACGCAGTTACTACTGAAAGCCTCAAACTGGCCATTGGGATGATGGATGATAAAAGGTTCACAGCAAACGGTACCTTGCGTGATGGAGTCTCCGGTGTTTTGTCTTGGTTGCGAGGTCTTTAATCCTTACTCCGAAAAAGATCCGCGCTCTGTGCAGGTTGACGGTATGCACCTGAAACAGGAATAAAGCAGGGAAAAAATGTATTTATAACTTCATAATAAGGAACCTCGGTTTCCCTTTCCATTCTAAATGCCTTAGCTCCTTTTACATAAATGTATGCCATGCTGGTTTCTAAAGCAAAGAAAATTGATGCTTATTATCTTTTCTCTTCAGGGATTGATTGATAGATAGATTGATTTGTTTATTTATTTATTTTTACAGGCATGCACCACCACACCCAACTTAAATATATCTATCAAAATAAAACAAAAGACCCAGAATAGCCAAAGCAATTTGTAGCAATAAGAACCACGCTGGAGGCATCACAAGACCTGATTTCCAATTATACTACAGAGCTATAGTAATAAAAACAGCATGGCACTGGCACAAAATGGATACATAGCCAAGATACAGAAACAAATCCTCACACTTATGGTCAGTTGATTTTTGACAAAGGTGACAAAAACACACAGTGGAGAGAAGACAGCCTTTTTAAGAAATGGTTTTATTTATGTCATTATTTTTTCATTCATTCTCATAGCTTTGCAATAAAGCAATAAACACTTCAGGTAAAAATTCAATAGAATGATTATAAATCCAGAAATGTGTTTTATGTAACAAATGTAAGATCTCTGAAGGTGGCTGGGATGATCTGATTATGACAACCACTTGACGCTTCTTCCAGAAAGCCTTCCATCCAACCACCGTCCCCCAAACCTGAGCCCCTTATGTGTCCTTAATGTCCTCAGCACATTGAACACTCCTACATCACAAATGTCACCATTTATTGTAAACCTCTTTACTTGTGACATCCTCTCTCTGGACTCTTAAGGACTTTCTGGACTCTCCTCAAGGTCAGAATCTTTGCCTCTGCTTTTTCTTGTCCCAAGCACAACACCAGCTCAGAAAAATTCAATAAATAGTCAATGAATGAATGAATGCACAACAAAGAGTAATCGTCTCGGGGTAGAGCCGCCGCCAGCAGAAGCAGTGACATGTATCGCGAACAGGAACTTCTGCCGAAGCCCATTTCTCAGCTTTTTAATCAGGGGTCCTATGCAGAGGTTGAACCGGGCCTCCCCCTTCACAAGGATCTGTCAACACAGTCGGAAGCTTGATAATTATGTCTTCAAGGGCTCCCTTCTGACACACCCTGCCAAGCCTTCTCCACATGGGACACCCGGCCTCGGGGGTCTCATTTATAGGCCTGAGCACGGAAGGGGCAAGCATTTGGCTAAGGTATAGATTTGTTCATCTAAATTGTTCCTGAGTGAATTTGCCTTCCCCAGAGGATCTCTTGGAGCCTCAGAATTGGAGGAAGTATAAAGATCATTTAATTCTGGAAGGGCAAATAGATTCAGTCTCTGGTGAACACTCCGGCGTCTCAGCGGTGGGTTCCTGCAGGGTGGGGCCGTGAAGCATGCTGGGGCAGCCATATCGGGAGGGGAGTGGTCACCAGTGGGTTTGCTGGTACTTGAGATGGACAGTTGTCGCAGGTCATAGAAATGCCAGGTATTTTCTTTTTCCAGTTCTCATCTATCTGCTCAGTAAATGAAAAAAAAATGACAGGTCCTTTGGACAGCATAATTTAGATAGTAGCTGAAAAATTTTCAGCCAATTTTGAAGGCAGATGGTTCTGATATTAGGCAATCTCTCTTTCATGGAGTTCAAACTTCCTTTCCTTTTTTCTTCTACCTATTGACTTTTTTCTCATCCCATCTGTTAGCTGATCTCACTCTCAACCTCTTTTGAACCCACCAAGTCAAAGTTATTAAAAGCGTTAGCCGAATCCCCTTCAGTCAAGTTCACTAAACACAAAACACCTTCAACATATTATTCTATTGTTTTCTGTTTCTCCAACAAGATATAGGCACATTCATTCATTCATTCATTCATTCATATCGCATGTTTGCTTATTACACTTTAAATTTTCTTGTTTAATGTTCTTGAATTAGAAAGGTAGTGCATACTTATTATAGTAAAGGAAGATAAACACTGAAAAAGCCAATCATTTCTGCCCATCTTGCTCCCTTAGATAACATTTTAATAGACAGGTATGTGTCCTTCCACTTTGCCATAATATCCCAGGAAGCAGGCTGAGACTGGCTGCGCATATGGACGTCCACTGGGTTCACTCCAGTGGCTTGGGACCCTGTGGGTGAGCACAGGAAGCCGAATCGGCCAGGGGGCGCTCTGGAGCTGTCCTGCATTGAGAAGGAATCCAGGTGCTTGCATCCCATATGGACCAGTGTATGGATGTAGCTGCCCCAGGGAGGGGGTGGGCACATCTTTGGGCAAAATAGTTCCTTTTGGCTGAGGGTAATTCCTGAATAGGAACTCAACTGAGAGCTGTCAAGAGCCAACACTCCCAGTGGCTGTGGGATTGAGCCTCAGTTAGATGGTGTCTCATAGCACCCACAATATATACCACCCCTTTTGCTGATTTAAACCTAATTATGCATATATAACAGATATGTGGAATATTTTTTGTGGTACTAGGAATTGAACCCAGGAGTGTTTTACCTCTGGGCTATACCCCCAGCCCTTTTTTATTTTAGAACAGGGTCTCTCAAAGTTGCTGAGAGTTTCACTAGGTTGCCAAGGCTGGCCTCGAACCTGCAATCCTCCTGTCTCAGCATCCCAAGTACTGGGATTACAGGCATTCTCCTGTAGGATGTTTTGTATGCAGATTTTAACTGAAATACATTTCAACTTGCTTTGACTTAACATGCAAATATCATCTTTCCCCCTCATTTACTTAAGCATACATACATATACTTTTACAAGAAGATCATATTATACATTTGGACTTTTGGGCTGTTTTCTTTTTTCCCTGTTGTTGATCTTTCCTCCACCTCTTCTCCTTCCCCGTGTGATCTACAGTATCCTCAGCCTCCATGCTGACAGCATGGAGAAGATCCTCATCCACCTCCTTTCACACTCAGCTACCCACATAGAAACATATGTGGATATGGACCTGTGAGTTTATTTAATTTTTGGTCACTGGCAGTGCCCATGCCAGGCACTGGGGACATGAGGAAGAGGATGCAGCCTCCTCCCTCATGGATCTCCTGTCTCTGGGAACCAGCCATGATCAGGCAGGGGGGTGGTTCATCTAGAGAGTCACGCACCAAGCACACAGAGAGTTGTTTTAGACAATTAGGACTAGAACACTGGGCTCCTGTATTCTAGACCTGTGCTCTTTTCCATTTAACCAGTGTTTAGAAAACAAAACAGATTTTAAACTGCGACTGAGCAAAGGCCAAATTGAATTTGAGCAAGCACTTGCCAACTTTCCTAAAGTCATAAGCACGCTCGCTCTGTCAGAATGAAGCTCATCGTGAACCCAATATACTGCCCTTTATAATAGAACCCGTATTACCTCACCAATAGAGCCTCTTCATTTGATTAACAAGTTGTAGGGCCCTAGTATATCACTCAAAGGCCTTATCTCAGGGTAGGTGTTCATATAACTGGAGACAAGGAAAGGATTATCAGGGTAGAAATTGAAGCCAGTGCATCACAATATAGGCGAGTAGTCCTGGGGTCGCAGTTCTAGAGGCAAAACCCTGGGTTGAGATAAATATTGGATATGTGGGTCAGGATCCCAAATGCTCTGGGCCTCCACATTTCCAGGGGGCCCTGAGGGAGAGGGTGTGGCACCAGGAGAGACACGGGCAAGAACTCGTGGACCCGACTCCTCCAGCTTCCGCACATCGGTGTGCTCCTTCTGCTCAGCCCCTCCCTCGTCCACACTGCCCCTCTTCGGTGCCCACCATTTTCTAGGGTCAACTTGTAACAGTCCATCTTTGGGGGATAAAAAGTTTTTCTATGAAATATGTCCAGAAAATGTGCAACATGTATTCCTCCCTCATCAAATGCTGACCCTCTTAGACTGAAGATGAGTTAGCCGCATGAGGGGCTCAGATGGGACTCTGTAGCATGGGCTCCCTGCCCTTGACTGCCCAGGCAGGATCTGAGGGTCTGGACAGTCCAGAGAGTACAGCTCAAGAGGCCCTATTGACTTTGATCAAACGTCCTCAAAAGTTTGATGGTTTTTTTTTTCCCCTCTGGCTTAGTGAATCATGGGAAGAAGAAAGGCAGAGGTCAGGCCAGGTGAGACAGCAGTAAAACCCAGCCCAGGTCTCAGATTGCACAGCATGGTTCATTTTGATATTCAGTATAAACCTCAGTGCTTGGTTGGTGTGGGTTTGTGTACTGAGAACTGCTGGAGATGTTCTAGTAATAGCCATTTGATTCCAAGGATGCTGATCAGCTGTAGACAAAATTACCCAATAGCTCAAAGTATGATCAAATCATTTTTTTTCTCAATTATCACAGCAGTTGGTTGCTGAACAATGGACCAGATTGTGAATGATCAACAAATTGTACCTAGTCATCTTGATGAGAAAATGGGAACCATAGGCAACTATTGGTGATTTGACCCATATTCTCTCCTAAACTTGCAAGGTGTCCTATCAGGAAGGATCTCGAATGACTGCTATTTCTGACTCCTACTTCCAGGCATACAAATGTGAATGTTTCTTAGACAGATTCCTCCAGCCCACCGGTATTGGCAAAATTTTGCACTTCAGCAGGGTGTGAAAAGTTCATGAATTCTCAATTAGCTGTTTTTGTTGTTGTTGTTTGTTTGTGATACTGGGGATTGAACCCAGGGGCATTCTACCTCTGAGTGACACCTCCAGCCCTATTTTATTTTTATTTTGAAACAGGGTCTCACTAGGTTGATGAGAGTCTCACTACTTGCTGAGGTTGTCCTTGAACCTGCGATCCTCCTGTCTCAGACTCCCAGGTACTGGGATTACAACTGCACCCAGCTTGAATTTGTTGTCTACTGATGCATAAAAAATGGCCCCCAAGTTCAGTGGCTTCAGACAACCAATGTTTATTACCATGTAATTTCTGCAGGTAAGTCAGTAATTGAGAAGCGGTTTATCTGGGTGGCTCTGACTCAGGGTCCCTCATGGGGCTTCAGTGACGATGTTGAGGAAAGCTGCAGCCACCTGAAGACCTGTGCTACAGTTCGGGTTTAAAATGTCCCCAGACCTTAATGGGCTGGAGACAGCCATGTTGGAGGTGGGACTAGGCTGCTGGGGAGGGGTCCCTGGGGCGTGGCCCGCATTTCCCCAGGCCAGCTGTTCCAGCTTCCTGTTCTTTTCTCTCCTCTGCTGCCATGAGCTGACACAACTCTCAGTTTCTCCTCTCTGATCCCATCATGATGCCCTGAGGACCTGCAGCCATGACTCCTGCTTGGAAGCCTGTCTAACATGGACGGAAACTTCTAGAACTGTGAGCAAAAAAAAAAGTCTTCCTGTCTCTAAATTTGTGTGTCTCAGGTGTTTGGGTCACAGTGGTGAGGATGCTGAGGAAAACAGCCCGGTGGGGGTCAGGATCTGCTTCCCAGAGGGCCGGCTTCCGTGGTGCTGGCAGTTGCAGGAGCCTGTCTCTCCCCACGGGGACCTCTGCGGGTCTGCTTGAGTGTCTTCACAACGTGGTCCTGGCAGTGGGAGACAGCAAGGTGGAAGTCATGGTGGCTTTTATGACTATTATTTCTGGAACATTCTGTGTGACCCACTGAATGCTGGAGGAGCCCCCACAAGGGTACGAATGCCAGAAAGCCAGGATCAGCTGGGGGTCGGTCGTCTTGAAGGCCAGCTGCCACAGATGCTTCTCTGCTTTGTCAATAATGGTAAAGACATAGGAGACGTCATTTCTGTGTTTTGTGTGTCCCTGGAACAACACATGGAAAGCAGGGGATTTGCCTCAAATCCTCTTTCTTACCAGCCATACACGTTTGGAGGAGGTACTTGGTTAACTCAGCTAAGCACTCATTTTCTAATCCGTGAAATGGGAATAATAATATGCTCTTACAGTATTGCTGTGGAGATGTACGTCGTCAAAGGCTTAGCTCAGTGTGGAGCAGAAGGTTAGGACTCAAAACTTGCTCCCTTCCCTGCTCCTCACTCTCTTCTCTCTGGCTCATCCTGTGACAACCGGACAGTGCAGTTCAATGACCCTCTCACCTTCACCCTGTCCACCTGGCTTGTAAACCAGGGAGGGGCTCAACCTTCAATATTGAGGTTTCTTTTTCTCTGCGGAAGATTTTCCGAGGCTTAATAAAGTCAGGATGTGACAGAGAGAGAGAGAGAGAGACACTGCAGTTCTTTCATATCTTAATTAGCAGTTAATTAAGTGGAAGTACTGTTGTCTGGAATATCTGACAGACAGGCTCAATAATTGCTTTTATTATTATTACTAATGGAAAATATGGTCGGGTGGGGAGGGGGTTTCAAGTTGTCCTAGAATCTCACATTTAATTGAATGACCCAGTGGAGAATCAAAATGAAAAGTCTGCCCTTTCCACGCTGTTTTATTAAAAAAAAAACATTTTGAAATGTGGTGGTGTCTTGGACTCGGGAGCTTTGCTGGTCTGTTTTCTGGGGCTGTGATCTTTAACTAGGCTTAGAGGAAGCGGGGCGTGCCACCCTGGGGTTGCAGGGCTCCTCCATGAAAGCGCTCAATCACATTTTGAGGACTCTGCTGGTGGCATTTCACTGACACCCCCACCTCCCCTCCAAGGAAGGTGCCGGTTCGGAGGTTGCAGTGGGCTTTCTACAGGGTCAGAGCTGGGGCGGAGAAGTGGGGTGCTTCCTGGGTGTTGCTATGGAGATGCCGGCAGGGTCTCCTGGGGGTTCCACTCAGGAGGTACAGGAAATCCCTAGGCTGAGGATGGTGGTTCAGCACCCCATGTTCACACAGGAGGATAGCAGGTCAGGGGCCCAGAGGCCGGCCACAGCCTGAGGGCTCATAGGTTCCCTGAGGGATGGAGAAGAAGCTACATCTTGGCCTGGCCTTCTTCCTATTCTGAACTTGCACAGGGCTTTTCCATTGATGGTTTTTTGTTTGTTTGTTTGTTTGTTTGTTTGTTGTGGTACTGGGGATTAAGCCCAATGGCATTCTACATCTGAGCTATACCCCCAGCACTATTTTATTTTTTATTTGGAAACAGGGTCTCACTAGGTTGCTGAGAGTCTCTCTAAGTTGCTGAGGCTGGCTTCGAACCTGTGATCCTCCTGTCTCAGCCTCCCAAGTACTGAGATTACAGGTGTGCGTCACCATACCTGGCTTCTGCTGATGTTTAACAATGACTAGACAATAAGCCTCCTGCCTCCCAGAGTTAACCTGGGGCAGCTGAACAGGTGTCAGACTAGCTGCAGTCACTACAGGTGATCATTTGGGGGAAAATAAGGGTCTGTCGTATATGTGTGTGTCCGTGTGAGTAAACTGTCTAATGCCTCCTAGATCTGGCACTTCCTCGCTGTCATCATCCTAAGTGGATTATTTAAATGACTCATCTCACTCTGCTACGCGCGCAGGGACCTGAGTGGAACGTTTGGCAGGTTTCGAGTGGAGTCAGTTGGTTTCCCTCATCAAGTGGCCAATTTCCATTTCTCACAGATCACAGTTCAGACGTGTCATTCTTCAGGTCTAACAAGAGATTCGAAGTCAACGGGATGGCTCCTCTCAGTGCGGCTGCAAGATTCTGGCCCGTCCGCATGCCTGCTAAGGCCCCGACTGTCCTGCCTGGCCCACAGAGGCTGCACTGTGCAGGCGGGAGCCCCTTCCAGAGCTCGGCTTTGTGTTGTTCCTGGCCGATATTCCTGGTGTGTGCAGCGGGCTCTTTGCTGAGGCCCTGATTAGTATTCCTTGCACCTGGACATCCCTCTGAGTGGGACCACAATCCAATAATACTAAGTGAAGCAGATTCAGTGTATGAAAAATGGATCAGCAACGAATGCCACGTCTTAACTACACTAGAGTTAGCAGCAACTGCCTAACTGGATGATTTTCTTTTTATATTCCTTTGTCTTTTCCCCTTAATCCATATAGTTTTCTATAATGTTTATATTTTGCCTTCATAATCACAAAACGAATGTTATTTAAAAACATTTAGGAATCATGGTTATGACCTATTTTATCAAGCTTTGTAGCAATGGTCTTTAGCCTAGGGTTCACAAAGCGTCCACGAACTTAGCTGGGAAAAGAAATTGCCTCTTAATTTTCACCAACCTCTAACAAAAATTTAGCAGTTTCTCTAAATTTGAATGCAGGAAGCAAGTCACAGTAGCAGGAGCAGTAGCTATAATTTTGTCACCAATAGAAATCACAGATTTTTTTATATCTCATTACAGTTGTTGTTGAAATATTGTTTAAGCTTATTACTACTTCAAAATTACAGTAGTCATTAGGCCTGCCAGAAAATCTTGTTATTTACTGTGTTAATAAAGATGAACATATATTACTATACCACAAATTTGGTTTTTTAGTATTTTGATAACTATATTTCAATAAAAATGCAGCTTCCCCTATAATCCTGTATATTTTAGTTTTATACATTTATACTATTATTCTGAGAAGAGATGCATAGCTACACCAGGCTTCCAAGGGGATTCATGATGTGAAAAAGATTAAGAGCCTCCCAGCTTAGAAAACAAGAAAGTGAATTGGCATTTCTGGGTGCTGCCATGGTCAAGGCCCCGGTCTTCCTGTGCAATGCTCTGCTGAGTCCTCGCTGAGATCTTTCAAGCAGGTACCCTGAGTATCCCTGGCTATGGTTTGAATAGGTCCCCCAAAAGTTCATGTTTTGAAAGCCTAATCCCCAAATTCCTATGTCCATGGTAGTTGAAGGTGGGCCTTTAGGGGGTAATTAGGATTAGATGAGGTTTTGAGGGTGGAACCCCCAAGATGTTATTAGTGACTTCATAAGGAAAGGAAGAGAGACCCAAGCTGGCACTCTTGCTCCATCCCACCATGATACCCTCCACCATATTAGTCTGCAGTAAGAAGGCCCTCATAAGATGCTGGTCAGATGCCAGTGGACTTCCTCCAGAGCCGTGAGCCGAGTAAACTTCTCTTCTCTATAAATGACCTGGTTGCAAGTACCTTGTTTCAGAAACAGAAGACGGACTTAAGACATCCCCCACTTTGCAGTCAGGGGACTGAGACACAAAGCGGGGAAGGAACTTGCTCAGGATCACCCAGCTGGGATAAGATTGGCAGGCAGATCCAGGTGGCCTCCTTTGTCCTTCCTTTAGCTCCACAGATGAGTCAATATTTAATGTACTACTTCATGTGCTTGTGGGGGGCGGAGTCAGCTGCCTGACCTGGAAGTTTTTGGGGTGTGTCTGACCTTCCCAGTCAGAGTACAAATACCTCAAGGGCAGCGTCTGGGCTGTTTTCCTTCATTTATCCCTCCCAACCCCGTAGCGTAGTGGAATTTAAGAATTATGTTCTGAGTATGAAGATGATGAGCAAATATGATGGAATTCTGGCCACGAGGGTGCCCCTTGCCCCTGGTTCCTGTTCCAGCTTCCTTTTGGGAGTCTTAAGTCATCGCTTGTCCTAGGCCAACGTGGGTGCAGCTGTCATGAAGGGTCTCTCTGTGGCTGGGGGTCTTCCCCAGCCCCCACTCTGCCTCTTCCCAGCTCCACCTTCCGTTCTCAGCCTCTCTGCCTCTGGAGAGACCAGGAAGTTCTGGTGGCCAAAGCCTGACAGAGACAAATACTTCATTACCGGGAGGCCTCGGGTGTGTGGTCCTTAAGTGATCACCAAACCTGGGCCGCCACACTGGAAGGGCCCTCTTTGAAAGCACTTAATTGGGGCCTAATTGCATTTGCTGGCCATCAATCACCAGGTTCATTTCCTGTCTGGCGACATGCCTCTCCTCCATGAAAGAAGCCAAAAAGGAGGCCAAGAAGGGAAAGAGAAAGTTCTGGAGGAGAGGTGAGCCCCGGTCCTCTCTTCACCTGACATAACGCTCTGCCTTGCCCAGGCATGGAGGCCCAGGAGCATATGTCTATATGTCTACTCTCCTGTAAATGGCACTTGGGGTGCAGAGATGGGCTTGCCCAGTCCTTGACTGGCAAAGGTGTGACCTTCAGGACCGGAGGTTGAGTATATTTTTCAAAGGCAGTCATCAGGCCCTCTTCAACCATAGCCAATTTCCTCGCCAAGGACCTGCTCCAAGGGCACAACTCGATGCCTGGCCCAGGAGCCCCTGTCTTCTTGGAACAAGTCCAATTTTAATTTGCTTGATATCATCATCTCCCTTGGATCTGCAATTAAGGGGATCAATTGCTAGAGTGATAAAAGATAAACTTCCCAAGCATTTGATGAAGAACTCTCCACGGGGTTTGGTTGGGCTGTGAGCCAAAACCCCTGCTGCTTCCCCATCAGTCAACAAGAGGATGGTGAACACAGGACTCTGTGAGCGGAGGGTGCAGATAGCATCTGGCCCTTCTCCATCACCAGGGACCTGCTCAGGCGTGAGGACAAGGGCACGATTCTGGGGCTATCCATTGGAAAGGGAACAGGTGTGATAGCCCAATCAAATAGAAAGTGGAGTCAACCAAGGGTCAAGCATCTGATAGGGAAATGATAGCCCAAATCTGGAGAAACAAAATGTTTAAGAAATCTGCGCCAGGGCAAAAATATGGGACTAAAAACCAAATGTCAAGAGCTTGGTAAGGCCGGGTGTGGTGGCGCACACTTGTAATCCCAGTACTTTGGGAGGTGGAGACCGGAGGATCCAGGTTCGCGGCCAGCCTCAGCTCTCTCTCTCTCTCTCTCTCTCTCTCTCTCTACTTAGTGAGGCCCTCCGCAACTTCGTGAGACCCGGTTTCAAAATAAAGTATAAAAAATAGGGCCGGGGGTGTAGCGCGGAGGTAGAATGCCCCTGGGTTCAATCCCTGGTACCGCAAAAAAAAAAAAAAAAAAAAAAAGAGTTTGGTGCATGCAGGAACATCCCAGGAAGTTGGGTATAAGGCAGAACAACGTGAAAGGAGCCCTTTGGGCCATGACATGTCTGAGGTATACAAAGTTGCTCTGCTCAAATGTTAGCCTTATGGGAAATGAGAAGGAGAGGTGTAGGACTGGAGCAGAGAGAGTGGCCATATCCAATATGACTAACGAGTCCAATGTTCCTTAGGCTACAATGGCCTGAGTAGAGTCTCGATCTTAGCAGGATCTGTGTTCAGGTCAGAAAGTCCCCCGGGAAAAAGAAAAGTTGAAGATATTTCTCTTACAATCCATTTCCAAATATGGAGGCAGAGGAGTTTAATCCAGCAGAGAAGAAAGTTGATTGTGGGGTAGCATGGAGTGGGCCCTGGAGAATGCAAGTGTAGTTACTTAATCGCCATCTCATTCTTCACCAATTCTGTCTAAAACCTTGTATTCTTGGCCCTGGTATGATCAAGGGTCATCATCTAGCCCTGTGTTTTGTAGACTCCACCACTGTCATTGTGGGTGAGTTGGTCCTTCTCTGGGTGAAGCTATCCAGGGTTCCGTTCACCTCTCTCAACAGTGGTGCCGGACTCCCAGGAGACCTATCAGAACCTGAGGGTGGCACAGGGAAAGGGAGGGCTTCCCATTCCCTCCCACAGGTCAGGGTGGTTGTAGGAACCACACAAAGCCGCTCCCAGTGGACTCAAGAGAGCGATGGTCATGGCCTGATGTCAGTACCATCTGCCCCGCCGCCCAGGGTCACTGTGGAGAGCCTGGCCTAGTGCTGGACAGTTTGTTTTGTTGGGAGCAAACTGTCCCTGCAGTCCTTGGAGAGTGTGACTGAACACTAGTCACAGGTACCATTATTCCTTTTCACACTTCTGCCCTGCCCACCATGACGTCACGTCCGCCCCTTCCCAGGAGCTACTTGTAAGAAAATGTAATGCAGACCCCTTCTCCCACCCTCCCATGCTTGACCCATCTGGGTCCGGTCATAACCTTGTTGGGGATATTCTGCCCACAGACCACTGTGGCCTTAGGGAAACACCCCATCCACATACAGTAGAATGTTCTGTTCTCTAACTTTCAGATGTTCCCATAACAACATCTCCTCCTCCCCCCTCACCTCCTCCCTCTCCCTGTGTAACAGTTAACCTTATCCCAGTATTTTTCTATAAAGGCTACACTTACCCAACAGTGGGTGTGCTGGAGTTCTCTTCAGGCCCCGTCCCCATCCCTGAGTCTCTTATATCCATCCCCATCCCTGCCACTTTTCCACATCCCTATCCTCACCCCTGCATTGCTTAATAAACTCCTGCTTGGACCCTCGGTCTGTCTCCTTGACTGTACCATCACCCTTCCCCAAACCCGATCCTACTCGCGTCCTGGTCATCTCCAGTCTGTCTCGCGATCTCCACCTCCTCCCCATTTCGCTTCCTGCCTCCACTCTCGGCCCGCTTCCAACCCATTCTCCATGTGCTCCCAAAAGGATTCTTCTAAACAAATTTTTGCTCCAATTATTTCCCTTCTTAAAGTTCTCCAGGTTTAGGGTGTGCCCACATCTGTTATCATCCACCCCAATTCCCCAGCCTCCATACCCACCCTTCCCTGCCCTCTCTCTGTACTCTAGCCAAGCTCGCCTCTCTCTCTCTCTCTCTCTCTCTCTCTCTCTCTCTCTGTTTTTGTATTAGTTGTCCCATCTGTGTAAAATGTCTTCCAGGTTAATATTTATTCCCCAGGATTTACCTCCTCCAGGAAGACGTCCTGAAATTCCAGGGATGGGTTCCATGCCACCCCTCTCCTTCCCTCTCTCCCTCCCTCCTCCACCATGTGCTCTCATAATCACCGCTTCTGAGATGTGCTGCACCTGCACAGTGTGAGCCAGCCTATCCTCAGCACCTGGCTTTGTGCTTGGCCTGCAGAAGGTCAGTAAGTATGAAACCGAAGCATGGACCCTCAGGGCTCCCGGGGCAGCTCCTGCCTCTGCAGCTCAGAGAACTCAATCCACTCAGTGAAGGGAAAATGACCACGTTAAATACTGCTGTGTGCTGCTAGAAACTGTGTGCGAAGGGAAAACAAATAAGTGATTAAGTAATGGCAGGCAAGTATTTCACTAAGAGTCCTATCCAAATAAAATAACAGGAAAAGTGCCTTTCGGTACTGATTAACTGCAGCTGAGAATTAAAGATCATTTGTAACAAATCATTACAGTCAACTGATTAAAAATGAATGAGTTTGTACAGAGAACCATTACTGAATCTGGGCTGGCAAAAAAAAAAAAGTTAAAGCACATTAACATGAGCCTCCCAGCCTGTCTATGTGCTGCTGTGTGAGGTTGACTTGTCGTTCACACCAAGTGGATAGCAAACGTGGAGAAAGTTCAAGTTCTACCCAGGGTCCAAAGCCCAAGCCTGGCTCCATGAGACTGGAAAGGTCTAAGCTTCCTTATTTGCCATAGCAAGAATGGGTATTAACACCACCACCACTATGGGACGGAACCACATGAAATTATCTACATT
This sequence comes from Glis glis, assembly GCA_004027185.1. Taxonomy (NCBI): domain Eukaryota; kingdom Metazoa; phylum Chordata; class Mammalia; order Rodentia; family Gliridae; genus Glis; species Glis glis. The sequence continues at coordinate 4,887 of PVJS01010677.1, read as the reverse complement.
TGGCCACAGGTGGCCTACAGAAACGGCAAGCACATAGGGTTCAGCCTGAAATGTACTGAACAAGACTGTTGTGGGAATCAAAATGAGGTCATGGTTGTGAGCCAGGGGAAGATCTCCAAATACAAGCCACACCAGAAATATCTCCCAGCACTAGAGTCAGACCGAGACAACCAGGGTGTGATGCTCAGTTGGCAGGCCACCGATTTAGGTCAAATCTCAGGAACTAAGCATCTTGCCCATTTGCATTAATTGTTAAATTGAAGGAAGGGGAAAAAGAAAGACCAAAAGAAGCAAAAGAATTCTTCCAACCCCAACCCTTCCTCTCTCATCCCAGTCTCCCCACAGGACACACTCTAGCCTTAGCCCTGCTGGCGTTTCTTGTAATTGAGCTTTATTTTATTGTAAACTCATTTTGGGTTCAGCAGGGGGCGCTGTGTGGCTGAGGCACCTGGCCCATCTGCAGCTGGGGGCAGCCCCCATATGGGATCTCTCACCCAGCGGGGCTAGGAAGAACCTGATCTGAGTGGCTGCAGGTGAAATGAGCTGATGATAAATGTTCAGTTGATTAAACGACCAACCTCTCGAGTGCTGCCTGTCCCAGAGGATGAAAGCATTCTGTCCCCGCACCTCCGAGCCACACAGTTAACCCAATCACTTTGATCTCCTGGTCAGACACAAGCAATGGACAAGCAAGTTCATCATAATTACAAAGCGCGTCTGATGAGACGGCTTATTGTTATTAAAATAACCTCGACATGGCATTGATTCAAACCCTTTTATCAAATAAGCATACATATTAAACACACACACACACACACACACACACACACACACTTTTGTTGTTGTTGTTGTTACTGGAGATTGAACTCAGAGACATTCTACCTCTGAGCTATGCCCCCAGCCTTATTTTATTTTGAAACAAGATCTCTCTAAGTTTCTGAGGGACCTTGCTAAATTGCTGAGGCTGGCCTTGAACCTGTGATCCTCCTGTTTCAGCCTCCCAAGTACTGGGATTACAGGCATGTACCACCATGCCCAGTGACACACAATTTTTTAAATTCTGTTTTTTCCAACTACTTTGATTAAAGACCTTATTCAGAATTATCTTATTATAGCTGGGCATGGTGGTGCACGCTTGTAACCCCAGTGGTTGGGAGGCTGAGACAGGAGAATTGCAGGTTCGCGGCCAGCCTCAGCTACTTAATGAGGCCCTCCGCAACTTAGTAAGACCCTGTTTTAAAATAAAGAATTAAAAACAGGGCTGGGGGTGTAGCTTGGAGGTAGAATGCCTCTGGGTTCAATCCCCAGTACCACAACAAAAAAGAAAAAAAAGAATTATCTTATTCTACCAAATTCTTTTCAATGCTTTTGCCCTCATGCAGGCTAAAATTATACCTCTCTTTACCCTTGCTAACTTATTTTCTTAAAGTTTGGGTAAATTCCTAGTTTGACCCTCCACGTGTAGCTACTGCCTGGAACTGGCAGGCAAGGTCTCAGGCCAACATGAGAACTCTGAGGTCACACAGGGCTCTGTGCTCAGAAGGGATCCATGTGAGGGTCATTGCTTTGCTATTGCCATTTTGAGGTTCTTAATAATGTTTAAGCAAGACTCTCCATATTTTCATTTTGCACTGGGTCCTGCAAAGTTAATAGCTGGTTCTGACAGAGGTGGAGAGGAAAGGAAAAAATGAGAAAATAAAAAGACAGAAGCCAGGTGTGGTGGCGCACACCTGTAATCCCAGAACTTGGGAGGCTGAGACAGGAGGATTTCAGGTTCTAGGATAGTTTCAGCAAATAATGAGATTCTCATCAACCTAGCAAGACCCTGTTGCACAAAATAAAAATATAATAGGACTGGGAGTGTAGCTCGAAGTTAGAGTGCCCCTGGGTTCAATCCCGTGACACACACACAAAATAAAGACAGAGAGTGTGACGTCATCCCGGTTCAGAGAACTCCAGGGGAGAGTTGGAAGACATGCCTGAGACCAGTGGGTCATTTAGAGGAACTGGAGAGCAGAGAATGCAGTCAGAGGAGCCTTTTAAGTTGGAGAGACGGGTTCTAGGAAAATGAGGTTCACTTAGGAATCCTACAAGGCTAGACCTGTCAGGCTCAGGCTATCGGGGCTGAGAGTACTTTTAACATGAAGGCAAGACATTAGTCCTCCAACATAGGAAGGAGATGGTGTCTCCCAGTGCCAGCAGGCAGCCAGGGAGAAAAGCTGACAATTAGCAAAGGTTGTGTTGATGTGACACAGGCTGGTTGTGTTATCATTTGTTTATTCCTTATTTCAATGGACGTTCATTGAGTGTCTGATATGTCTGTGTTGTGCTAGATCTTGGGCAATTTCAAAGAGGATAATGAGTGAGTCTCTGCTCTGGGGAACTCAGAATCTATATAGGAAGACCCTGGTCTCTTTCTTTCTTGTTTTCACTTCCCACCTGCAAGGTGAGTGTCTTTGCTCCCCCACCCACTCCTCATCATGATGTGCTCAAAGCAAGGAGGCCAACCGATCATGGACCGGAACCTCGAATACTGTGAGCCAAAGAACCCTTTTCTCCTTATAAGTTGACTGTGTCAGGCATTTGCAATAGTGACAGAAAAGTGACTAGCACAGATAGTAAGAGCCCAAAACCAGGTAAGAGTAGAGTAAATAGAGAGTGGAGACAAGACTAGAGGTTTATTTTAAAGGCAGAATGAGCCGGGCATGGTGGCGCATGCTTGTAATCCCAGTACTTGGTAGGCTGAGACAGGAGGATCACAGGTTCATGTCCAGCCTCACCTACTTAGTGAGGCTCTCTGCAACTTAGTGAGACTCTGTTTCAAAATGAAGAATAAAAAATAGGGCTGGGGGTGTAGCTTGGAGGTAGAATGGCCCTGGATTCAATCCCCAGTACCAAAAATAAATAAATAAGTAAATAAAATAAAGGCAGAATGAATGGTAATTGACTCATTGGATGGGATGAGATGTAGAGGAACAATTTAGTCTCCTTGGGCTTTTTATTATTGGCTCATTGTAATTAGACATCATACTGAGGTACTGAGTGATAGGAGCATACGTGCACACAACACTTGGAGCACTTCCCTAGACATTGGAGTTAACACAATTGTCATCAACCATGAAAGAGAATAATGAAATGGGAGGGCATGAAAATGAGTTCAATTTCAGACACGTTATGTCCCAGAGCCCCGATAAGCATGTTCATTGGTGGTCTGTGCCAGAGACTTGGAAGGCACAGGGTATAGGTTCTGGTGGAAGTTCAGGGCATGGGCAGGGTTACCCACATTGTCCATGTAACAAGCGAGAACTCCAGGGAGCATCAGCGTACAGGAAGGAAGTGAAATATGAGGCCCAAAACCAGAAACTCTGATGTTGCTTTACCTGGATCCCCAAAAGAAGAAGAAGCCGTGTCAATCCAGCCCTCTGCTGATGTGGAATTTGAGCAGAAAGGAAAAACCTTCATTGCTGTAGGCCACTGAGATTTGGGGATTATGGCTTTAGTGGAACATAACATGAGCTGACTGTGACAACCAGAAAAGAATACTGTCTCAGAAATGAAGGAAACGTTTCCAGGCAAAGCGAGCAGTCAGTAGGGTCAAAAGGGACGGCAGGCAATTAGCGGTAGCATTAGGGAGGTGGTCGGTGATCTTAGGAAAGTCGTTTTGGTGGCACAGTAGAAGCTGAAGCCAGATTGCTGCACATCCAGGCATGAATGGGAGGTGAGGAGGTGGAGATTGTAAGTGTAGATTGCTCATTTAATAACGCTGACTGTGAAGAAAGGGAAATAGTGGGGGAGACAGCGTAAGGTGGAGACAGAGTAGGAGGAACGTTTCATTCAGGGTAGGAGACATTTGAAACTGTAGACTGAGGAGGGCGGTTAGGTAGGAATGGAGAGACTGAAGTTGTAAGTATTGAAGTTATTTACCTGAAAGTATTTATATCTGTGATTCCTTCAAAATCTGAACAATGACAGCAGACTTACAGAGTGCAAAGTGCCCAGCTCTGCTGTGATGGCCTTATGTCCTTAAATTTATTTCATCTTCAAAGCAACTCTGTGAGCGGGCGTGGTGGCACATGCCTGTAATCCCAGCACTTGGGAGGCTGAGACAGGAGGATCACAGGTTTGAGGACAGCCTCAGCAACTTAGCAAGGCCCTCAACAACTTAGCGAGACCCTGTTTCAAAATAAAAAATAAAAAGGGCTGTGGTGTAGCTCAGAGGTAGACTGCCCCTTGGTTCAATCCCCAGTACCAAAAGAAAAAAAAACCCACAAAAACAAAACAAAAAAACCAAAGCAACTCTGTAAAGTAAATGCTGTTATTATCATTGTCTTTATACAGACGAGTAAACCAACGCGTAGAGAGATTAATTAACACACCTAGTTCATGTAGTTGGTAAATGGCAGAGCCAGGATTCAAACAGAGACCATCCCAGCTTCAGGGAGCAGGCTCTTAACTAATGCGCCATATTGCCCCTCGCAGTCCAGAAAGAGTCTGGGTTCCAAGCCCTGCTTGGAGAGATGAGACATCAGAGATGGGTCATGTGCCTCAGGGAAGAGGGATGTGGCAGAGAAGTATACAGGGAACACGGAAGGAGAAAGTTCTGGTGTTTCGGAGAGAAACATTCTGAGCACTGAGCCTTCCATTTGGGGAACCAGGTTTGTTTACTGATAATCACCCCTCAGCTTCTACCAGTGTGACTGAGATTAGGATGTGAGGAAAGAAGAAAAGAAGCTGGGCATGGTGGAGCACGTCTGTAATCCCAGTATTTGGAAGGCTGAGACAGGAGGATCGCAGGTTCAAAGACAGCCTCAGCAATGTAGCGGGACTCTCAGCAACCTAGCAAGACCCTGTTTCAAAAAAGCAAAAATTTAAAAAGGGCTGGGGGTG